>JACERR010000080.1:5000-15000 GCA_016760335.1 Gastrodia elata
ACATGTATATATATATACATGTGTGCCTCTACATATAGAGATTAATATATATATATATATATATATGTGCATGTGTTGGTTATACATACTCATAATCACAACCGTACAAAAATATATAGGCAGATGCACATGTGTGTGTAATATACTTGTGTGTGTGTTGGGTATCATATTCACAACCATAATCTCTATATGTGTGTGTCATACCCATAACAAATCTAGATTCACAACTCTATATATTATAAACACACACACACAAACAAATATAAAGATAAGTATATATGAGTGTGTGTGTGTGTGTGTATAGTATGTATGCTTAATGACTTACATGTATGTGTTATATATATCTGTGTGTGTCTGTGTATGCTTATATTTATATATACAAATACATACATGCATACAGACACATACACTCATATATACTTATCTCCATATGTGTGTGTGTCACAGACACACATACACACACACACAAATAGAGATTAGTATATATATAAATATACACAGATATATATAACACGTATGTGTGTGTATGGCACAGAAGTATGTGTTATGTGCACACCCAATACACACACACACACACACAAAGATAAGTAAGTATATCTATATACATATATATACATATAGGCGCACACACACACACACAGATTAGTATATATATGTGTAAATGTAAATATAGGCGCACACACACATACACACAGATTAGTATATATGAGTATGTTGTGTGTATGTATCTATATAATATATTTTAATTAATACCAATATTTGTGTGGTTGCAATTAGTATATATATGTGTGTGTGTATGGGGGGGGGGGTGTTTGGTATATATACTCACAACTGTATATAAATATATAGACACACATATAGAGATAATTATATGTGTGTGTGTGTGTGTCTATGTTATGGTTGTGAGTATGTATACCTATGTGTGTATTTTTTTTAGGTATATGAGTATGTATACTAATTATAAATACACTGACACACACACACACAAACTATAGAGATTAGTATATTGAGTTATCTGTGTGTGTGTATACACAACACACACAAACATACACACACACACACACACACACATATTTATACCCAACACACTAACACACACACACATAAAAACACACCCTAATGTACAAACACAAATAGATAAATACATATATAGTTGTGAACACACACACAAATACATGCACATAGAGATTAATATATATGAGTGTGAGTGTGTGTGCGTGTATGTATGTCACAAACATATATATATATATATATATATATATATATATATATATATATATATATATATATATATATATATATATATATATCTGTGTATATATGTGTGTCTTTGTGTGCCTTTATATATATGCATATATATGCACGCACACACACACACATAACTATATATAATTATATACATACTTACAACCATATATATATATATACACATACATACATAGATATTAATATATATATACATACTCCCACACACTCATATATACAGCCGTATAATTATATAGACACGGATAATACATATACCCAACACCGACCACACAAGCACCGTATATATAGACAAACATACACACACATACACACACTCGTACATACATATACAATAAAATAAATATACATACTCATAATCTGTGTGTGCATGTGTGTGTTGGGTAAACATACTCACAACCGAATCAAAATATATAGATACATACACACACATATAGAGATTAGTATATAGGAGTGTGTGTGTGTATGTGTGTGTCTATATATTTATATACAGTTATGAGTATGTATACCCAATACACATAACCGTATATATGCTCACACATAGAGATAAGTATATATGAGTGTGTGTGTGTATTGGGTATACATACTCACAACCATATATAACACATACGTGTGTGTATTTGTGCTGGGTATACTCAATATATATATATATATACAGTTGTGAGTACACACATACATATATAGAGATTAGTATATATATATCTGTGTGCGTGTGTGTGCTAATTATATGAGTGTGTGTGATATTTCCATGTGTGTGTGTCTGTATATATGTAACACCTACACACACATACAAACACGCACACACACACACACCGTATATATATATATATAGACACAAACACATGTGAGTATGTATAAACACACACACACAGCATATATAATAATCTCTATGTGTGCCTATATATGTGTATGAGTGTGTGTGTGTGTTTATGTGTGTCTAACATGCATGTGTCTAAACATACACATATAAAGATTAGTATATATGAGTGTGAGTGTGTTTGTATGTGTGTAACAGATATATATATATATATACCCAACACATAGACACACACTTATATATACTAATCTCTATGTGTGTATGTGTGTGAGTATGTAAACCCAACAGATACAGACACACACACTCATATATATTTATATATGAGTGTTTAATTAGTATATATATAGAGACATATATATATACATATATATATATATATATACATGTGTTCCTCTACGTATAGAGATTAATATATACATGTGCGTGTGTTGGGTAAACAAACTTATAATCGTACAAAAAATTATAGGTATATACAGATGTATATGTTATATACTTGTGTGTGTGTTGGGTATCATACTCACAACTGTAATCTCTATGTGTGTGTGTCATACCCATAACAAATGTAGGTACTCACAACTTTATATATATATAAACACACATACACAAACAAATATAGAGATAAGTATATATGAGTGTGTGTGTGTGTATGTATAATATGTATACTTAATGACACACATGTATGTGTTATATATATCTATGTATGTCTGTGTGAGCCTGTATTTATATATACCCATACGTACATACATATGGACACACACACTCATATATACTTATCTCCATGTGGGTGTGTATGTCACAGACACATACACACACACAAATAGAGATTAGTGTATATACATACACACAGATATATAGAACACATGTGTGTGTGTGTGTGGCACACACGTATGTGTTATAAGCACACCCAATATACACACACACATAGATATAAGTAAGAAATATATATATATATATATATATCTGTGTAAATGTAAATGTTAGTGCACATAGACACACATAGAGATTAGTATATATGAGTGGGTGTGTGAGTGTGTGTGTGTTTGTTATATATATATTGAGTATGTATGTGTGTGTATGTGTCTATATAATATATTTTATTTATACTAATATTTGTGTGGTTGCAATTAGTATATATATATATATATGTCTGTGTGTGTGTGTGTGTGTGGGTGTTGGATATATATACTCACAACCATATATAAATATATAGACACACATATAGAGATAAGTATATATACTTGTGTGTGTATTTGTGTTGGGTATATCAGTATGTATACTAATCACAAACACACTCACACACACACACACTATAGAGATTAGTATATATGAGTTGTCTGTGTATGTATACACAACACACACACACACACACACCCACAGATATATACTTATACCCAACACACTCACACACACACTAATGTATAGACACAAAGAGATAAACACATATATGGTTGTGAACACACACACAAACACACACACATAGAGATTAATATATATGAGTGTGTGTGTGTGTGTATGTATGTCACAAACATATATATATATATATGAGTGTGTATATATGTGTGTATGTGTGTGCCTATATATATTCATACATATGCACACACACACACATACACACACACAACTGCATATAATTATATACAAATATTTATATATATACTTACAACCATACATACATACATAGATATTAGTATCTATATACATACTCGCACATACACTCATATATACACCCGTATAAATATATAGACGCATATAATATATATATATATATATATATATATATATATATATATATATATACACACATACACACACACACTCATGCATACATATATAAATATATATATATACATACTCACAATCTATGTGTGCATGTATATGAATATATAACACATATATATGTGTGTGTTGGGTAAACATTCTCATAATCGTATCTAAATATGTAGACATATATACACAAACATAGAGATTAGTATATAGAAGTGCGTGTGTGTGTGTGAGTGTCCATATATTTATATACAGTTGTGAGTATATATACCAAATACACACAATCATATATATACTCACACATAGTGATAAATATATATGAGTGTATGTGTTCTCCATGTGTGTGTGTATTGGGTTTACATACTCACAACTGTATATAACACATATGTGTGTGTATTGGGCTGGGTATACTCAATATATATATATATATATATATACAGTTGTGAGTACACACATACACATATAGAGATTAGTATATATATATCTCTGTATATGTGTGTGTGTGTGTGTGCTAATTATGTGAGTGTGCGTGATATTTCCATGTGTGTGTGTGTGTATACATGTAGCACCCACACACACATACAAACACACACACACCATATATAATAATCTCTATGTGTGCCTATATATGTGTATGAGTGTGTGTGTGTGTCTGTGTGTGTCTAACATGCATGTGTCTAAACATACACACATAGAGATTAGTATATATGAGTGTGAGTGTGTTTGTATATGTGTAACAGATATATATATATACCCAACACATAGACACACACTTATATATATTTATATAATAATCTCTATATGTGTGTGTATGTGTGTGAGTATGTAAACCTAACACATACACACACACTCATATATATTTATATATGAGTGTTTAATTAGTATATATATAGAGACATATATATACATGTGTTCCTCTACGTATAGAGATTAATATATATATGTGCGTGTGTTGGGTAAACAAACTCATAATCGTACAAAAATTTATAGGTATATATAGATGTATATGTTATATACTTGTGTATGTTGGGTATCATACTCAACCGTAATCTCTATGTGTGTGTGTCATACCCATAACAAATGTAGATACTCATAACTCTATATATATATAAACACACATACACAAACAAATATAGAGATAAGTATATATGAGTGTATGTGTGTGTGTATGTATAACATGTATACTTAAAGACACACATGTATGTGTTATATATATCTATGTATGTCTGTGTAAGCCTATATTTATATATACCCATACGTACATGCATATGGACACACACACTCATATATATTTATCTCCATGTGTGTGTGTATGTCACAGACACATACACACACACAAATAGAGATTAGTGTATATACAAATATACACAGATATATAGAACATATATGTGTGTGTGTGTGTGGCACACACATATGTGTTATAAGCACACCCAATACACACACACACATAGAGATAAGTAAGAAATATATATATATATATATATATATATATATATATATATATATATAAAATATATATATATATATATATATATATATATATATCTGTGTAAATGTAAATATTGGTGCACACAGACACACAGAGATTAGTATATATGAGTGGGTGTGAGTGTGTGTGTTTGTTATATATATATTGAGTATGTATGTGTGTGTATGTGTCTATATAATATATTTTTATTTATACCAATATTTGTGTGGTTGCAATTAGTATATATGTATATATATATATATATATATATATATATATATATATATATATATATATATAGATATATGTCTGTGTGTGTGTGGGTGTTGGGTATATATACTCACAACCATATATAAATATATAGACACACATATAGAGATAAGTATATATATGTGTGTGTGTGTCTATATTACAGTTGTGAGTATGTATACTTGTGTGTGTATTTGTGTTGGGTATATCAGTATGTATACTAATCACCAGCATACTCACACACACACACACACTATAGAGGTTACTATATATGAGTTGTCTGTGTGTGTATATACAACACACACACACACACGCACACACACACACACACCCACACATATATACTTATACCCAACATACTCACACACACACTAATGTATAGACACAAAGAGATAAACACATATATGGCTGTGAACACACACACACAAACACACACACACACACACTCATATATATGAGTGTGTGTGTGTGTGTGTATGTATGTCACAAGCATATATATATATATATATATATATATATATATATATATATATATATATATATATATATATATATATATATATGTGTGTGTGTGTGTGTGTGTGTGTGTGTGTGTGTGTGTGTGTGTGTGTATGAGTGTGTATATATGTGTGTATGTGGGTGCCTATATATATTCATATATATGCACGCACACACACAGACACACACACACATCTGCATATAATTATATACAAATATTTATATATATACTTACAACCATACATACATACATAGATATTAGTATATATATACATACTCGCACATACACTCATATATACACCCGTATAAATATATAGACACACATAATATATATATATACATATATATATACCCAACACACACACGACACATGCACCGTATATATATATATATATATATATATATATATATATATATATATATATATATATATATATATATATAACTATATATATATAGACACACACACACACACACACTCATACATACATATATAAAAAAATATATATACATACTCACAATCTATGTGTGCATGTATATGAATATATAACACACATATATGTATGTGTTGGGTAAACATTCTCATAATCGTATCTAAATATATAGACATATACACACACACATAGAGATTCGTATATAGAAGTGTGTGTGTGTGTGTGAGTGTCTATATATTTATATACAATTGTGAGTATATATACCAAATACACACAATCATATATATACTCACACATAGAGATAAGTATATATGAGTGTGTGTGTTCTCCATGTGTGTGTGTTATTGGGTCTACATACTGACAATCGTATATAACACTTACATGTGTGTATTTTTGTTGGGTATACTCTATATGTATATATACAGTTGTGAGTACACACACACACACATAGAGATTAGTATATATAAATATATCTCTGTGTGTGTGTGTGTGCTAATTATATGAGTATGTGTGATATCTTCATGTGTGTGTGTCTGTATGCATGTAACACCCACTCACACACATAAGCACACACACACAAAGTTGTGAGTATGTAAACTTAACACACATATACACACACACATAGAGATAAGTATGTATGAGTGTGTGTGTGTGTGTGTATGTATGTGTGTGCGTATACATACTCAATCTCTATATGTGTGTGTGTTTGTGTATGTGTGTCTGTGTGTGCCTATATATATATATATATATATGTACACACACTCAGATGTAGAGATTAATATATTTATATACAAAGTGTGTGTCTATATATTTGTCTTGATTATGTGTGTGTGAGTATAAATTCACAAACACACACACACACACACACAAAATATATATATATATATATATATATATATATATATGAGTGTGTGTATGTATACAACAGAATCTCTATATACTAATCTCTATGTGTCCTATATATTTATACATGATTGTGAGTATTTGTACTAATCTCTATGTGTGTGTTACTCACACAACACTCAAACACACACCCTCAAATATTTTTACACGATTATGTGTGTGTGTGTGAGTGTGTACGTGTGTCACACACACCTGTGAGTATACACACACATAAGGATATGTATGTATACCCAATAGATATCTCTATAGCGTTTGTGCACACACACACACACACTCATATATACTAAACACACACACACACTCACTCACACACACACACACACATATATACATGTATGTGAGTGTGATAAATACCCAACATAGAGCTTAGTACACACACACACACGTAATCTCCATGTGAGTGTGTGTGTATACATACTAACACTGATAGACATAAACATACACACTATGATACCCAACACATAACACACACACATACACACACACACACACACACTCACACACATATATACAAATAGTGTGTATGTATATGTGTGTGTATGTGTGTGTGTATGTGAGTTTGTATACACATATTGATTGTGTGTCTATATATGTGAGTATGTGTGTGTGTGTCTATGTGTATGTGTGTGTTTATATGTGTGTGTGTGTGTGTATATGTGCGTGTATGAGTGTGTGTGTGTGTGTGTGTGTGTGTGTGTATGTGTGTGTGTGTATGTGTGTGTGTGTTTGTGTGTGTGAGTGTGTGTGTGTGTATATGATAACACATACATGTGTGTGTTTGGTATACATTCCAATTCATATGTGTGTATGCGTGTGTGTGACACACACACACACGTATGTATATATATACTCACAATATTTATATACACGTGTTGGGTATACATACTATATATATAGTGTACATTAGTGTGTGTGTTTGTGTTGGATATACATACTCACATACACACAAATCTCTATGTATATTATCTCTATGTATGTGTTTGTGTGTGTGGTTGTGAGTATATATACTCAACACATTGAGTATACATACTCATATATACTTATATCTATGTGCATGTGTGTGATCACAGCAAATACACACACACATAAAGTTTAGTATATATGAGTCTGTATAACTATTTATGTGTGTTTATACCTTTATATATGATTGTGAGTATATATACCCAACACACTCACAAATACCTAGTAATCTCCATGTGTGTGTGTGTACACATACAAAAAACACACTCAACACACACACACACACACACACGTGTGTTTACACATACACACACACACATAAACACACATATATATAGAGATTAGTATACAACACATCCATGTGTTTGGTTGGGTGTAGGTCTATAGGAGTGTGTGTGTGTGTGTGTGTATGTGTGTGTGTGTATGGGTTTGTCTATATATATATATATATACAGTTGTGAGTATGTATACCCAACACACACGATATATAGACACACAGATTAGTGTTTGATATCACACACACACACACAGATATATATATAGACACACACACTCACACACATACACTCAAATACACACATGTATGTGTTATATATTCATATACATATCCACACACACATATAGATAAATATATTTATATACGGTATATAAATATATAGACACATAGACTCATATTGAGATTAATATATATGTGTGTGTGTGTGTTTCTACACACACATTTTTAGTGTGTATGTCTATATATATATATATATATATATATGTATATATCCCATATAAATATATAAACACACACATATATATGTACTAATCTCTATAATATTGGCACACACAGACACACACACACACACTCTATGAATATATAACACATATGTGTCTGGGTATATATGAGTGTTTGGGTGTGTGTCTGTATTGGATATGTGTCTTTGTTGGGTATATATGAGTGTTTGTGTGTGTTGGGTATATATGAGTATTTGGATGTGTGTGTGTGTATTGGGTATGCATACTTATAACAAAAAATATATATATATATATATATATACACACACACACACAAATACACACATAAAGATTAGTATATATGATTGTAAGTATGTGTGTGTATTTGTGTGTGTGTGAGTGTGTATGTTAGGTCACATAAACACACTCATATATACTAATCTCTATGTGTGTGTTTATGTGTGTGTATGTGTGTCTATATATATATTTGATTATGAGTATGTATACCCAATACACACACACACCCACAAATTATATATGTGTGCGTGTTTGTGTGTGGGTATACTATAGACACACACACATACACTTATATACTAATCTCTATGCGTATGTGTGTGTTTATGTGTGTGTTTATGTGTGTGTGTATATATAGACACACATAGACACACACACACATATACAAGCACATACACACACACACACAGATACACACACACAGTCTTATATACTAATATCTATGTGTGTGTGTTTTATGTGTGTATTTGTGTATATATATATAATACACACACACACTCACACACATACTTGTATATATACACACTAATATATATATATATATATATATATATATATATATATATATATATATATATATATATATATATATATATATATATAGACAGCCACATAGATATATGAGTGCGTGTG
>JACERR010000080.1:22500-30000 GCA_016760335.1 Gastrodia elata
TCACACTTGTACAGTATGTGTGTGTGTGTGCGTGATTGTTTGTGTGTGTGTGTATTGTATATACATACTCACACACACAATCATATTTATATACATGTGTTAGTGTGTGTGTGTGTGTATCTATAAACACACACACACGCACAAATACACATGTGTGTATATATATATATATATATATATATATATATATATATATTAGTACTAGGTATACCCAGACACACGCCTATACCCACACACAAGAGATTAGTATACATACACACATAGAGATATTGTATCTCAGACACATATAGTGACACACATACACACACACACACTCATATATACTAATATTTATGTGTGTGTGTTTGTGTATGTGTGTGTGTGCTTATAAATATATACATATCTCTACATACAAACATACACACACTCATATATGCATGTATATAACATATATATGTGTGCGTGTTGGGTATACTCATATATACTAATCTCTTGTGTGTGTGTATGTGTATGTGTGTCAAATAAACACACACACACACACACACATATATATATATATAGTAATCTCTGTGTATGTGTGTTGGGTGTATTGTAAGTATACACACTCATATAATAACATATACACACACATAGAGATTATATGTATACACACGCATATGTACGGTGTGTGTGTATATATTTGGACACATACACCCTATATATGTATGTATATGTGTGTGTGTGTGTGAGTATGTGCATTTGTGTGTGACTCACATGGTTGTGTTGGGTATATCGACCAGCACACACACATACACACACACACACACTCATATGTACTAATTTCTATGTGTGTATGTGACACACACACACACACACTCACTCACATATATATATATATATATATATATATGTGTGTGTGTGTGTGTGTGTGTGTGTTGGTTAGTATACCCAACACAACCTTTATGTGTGTGCCTATGCATATATATATATATTGATACACACTCATATATGCTGATCTCTATATGAGTGTGTTTACAAGTATGTGTGTGTGTGTGTGTTGCCACACACACACATTGGGATTAGCATATATAAGCATGTGTGCGTGCGTGAGGGTCTGTGTGTGTGTTGGGTATACATACTCTCATATAGGGTGTGTATGTGTGTGTGTGTGTGTTGGGTATACATACTCAGATATTGGATGTGTATGTGTGTGTGTTTGTATCTATGTGTGTGTGAGTCTCTTATCTATATATCAGTGTGTATACATAATCACAACCATATATAAATATATAAATGTATGTGTGTGTGTCTACACTAATCTCACACACTTATATAAAGATACTGTTGTGAGATACTCATGTGTGTGTGTGTGTTGGGTATATACTAATCTCTATGTGTGAGTTCCTGTGTATCTGTGTATATATTTATATATAGTTATGAGTATGTATATTAGTATATATGAGTATGTGTATGTGTGTTGGGTATATTCATACTGACAAATATTAGTGTGTCTGTGTGTGTGTGTTTATGAGTATGTGTGTGTGTGTATACCCAACACACACACACACACTCATATATGCTAATCTCTATGTGTGTGTTTGTGTGTATTTCTCCACACACACATATTGTGATTAGTATATATGAGTATGTGTGTGTGTGTGTGTATGTGTTTGTGTTTTGGATATACATACTCACATATATAATGTGTGTGTGTGTGTGTGTGTGTACATACGTGTGCATACATATGTGTGTGTGTGTGTCTATTTGTGTGTGTTTCTTGCCTATATATGAGTGTGTGTGTATATATGAGTGTGTATACATACTTATAACTGTATATATATATGTAGATGTGCGTGTGCGTGTTTATACTATGCTCACACACCCATATATATATTTATACAGTTGTGAGATACTCGTGTGTGTGTGTGTATATAACTGTGTATACATACTTATAATCGTATATAAATATATAGATGTGTGTGTGCATGTTTATACTAATCTCACACTCATATATATATATATATATATATATATATATGCAGTTGTGAGATACTTATGTGTGTGTGTGTGTGTGTTTTGTATGTGTGTGTCTGTGTAGGTGCGTATATGTGTGTCTATGTGTGTGTGTGTCTATGTGTGTGTGTCTGTGTAGGTGCGTATATGTGTGTGTATGTATGTCACAAACATATATATATATATATATATATGTGTCAGATACTTGTGTGTGTGTGTGTGTGTATTGCATGTGTGTGTCTGTGTAGGTGCGTATATGTGTGTCTATGTGTGTGTGTGTTTATGTGTGTGCGTCTACATATATAACAAAATAAGATAATAATATGCATGTGCTTTTATATATATATATATATATATACATACACACACACATAAACACATGTACATACAGATTAGTATATGTGTGCATGTCTATATATATAACAAAATAAGATAATAATACGTGTGTGTTTTAATATATATATATAAGAGTGTGTGGGTTTATATATATAACACACACATACACACACATATACTCACACACACACACAAATACACACACATAAGGATTTATATATATGAGTGTGTGTGTGTGTGTGTGCGTGTGTATGTGTGTTGGGTATATATACTCATACACACTCATTTATACTAATCTCTATGTGTGTGTGTGTGTGTGTGTGTGTGTGTGAGTGTGTGTGAGTGTGTGTGTGTATGTGTGCGTATACATGTGTATTTGTGTATTTATTATAGACACACACATACACACACACACACTCATATATATTTATATATGGTTGTAAGTATGTACATGTATATATGCATACATACAGCACACACACACACACACATTCATATATACTTATCTCTATGTGTGTGTGTGTGTGTGTGTGTTTATCTAGATATGTGTGTGTGTGTATTGGGTATATTTGTGTGTGTGTGTTTATGTGTGTGTGACTATATATATACTAACCTCTATGTGTATATGTGTATTTAATTTTCTATGTGTGTGTGTTTTGTGTGTGTGGATATATATATATATATATATATATATATATATATATATATATATATATAGTTGTGTGTGTGTATGTTTATATATTTATATATGATTGTTAGTACGTATACCCAACACATATATGCTAATCTCTATATATATGGTTGGGTCACACACACATATACATACACACTCATATATACTTATCTCCTTGTGTGTGTGTGTTTATGTGTATATGTGTGTAATCTCTATGTTTGTATGTATGTGGGTGTCTATATATAGGCTCATACTCACAATCATGTGTGAGTGTGAGCATGTCTACATATAAGTATGCATGTAAGTAGACACACACACACTCAATTATACTAATCAACTTATCTCTATGTGTATGTGTTTATGTGTGTCTGTATGTGCTCACACACTCATATATAGACATACACACATACTCATATATACTAATCTCTGTGTGTGTGTGTGTGTGTGCCACACATACATACATATATTCATATATACAAATCTCTATATGTGTGTATTTATGTGTGTGTTATATGAACACATAGAGATTAGTATAGATAAGTGTGTGTGTTATATGAACAGATAAAGATTAGTATTTATGAGTGTGTGTGTGTGTGGCACACACATAAACATGCACACATAGACATATATATATATACTAATCTATGCACATAGAGACAAGACATACACAAACAAACATACACATAAAGATTAGTATATATGTGTTGAATGTGTATACCCAATGCACACATAAACACACACATATAGAGATCTCGATATACTCATGTGTTGGGTATACATACTCAATACAACACATATGGTTGCGAGTATACATACTAATCTCTATGTGTGTTTGTCTATTTGTGTGTGTGGGTATACATGCTCACACACTCATATATACTTTACTTTATGAGTGTGTGTGTGTGGTGTTTATATACATATCTCAATGTGTATTTGTTTGTGTGTATATATAAATACTTATAACCGTAGATATACACACATCCAACCATAGACACACACTCATATATATTAATCTCTATGTGTGTATGATGTATATGTTATATAGGGTATGCATATTCATAACCATATATAATATATATATATATATATATATATATATATATATAAGTGTGTGTGTATTTATATATTTATATATGGTTGTGAGTATGTACATGTATATATACATACATACTGAACACACACACTCACATATGTGTATATGTGTGTGTGCGTGTGTGTTGGGTATATTTGTGTATGTGTGTTTATCTGTGTGTGACTATATAAATACTAATCTCTATTTGTTTGTGTGTGGTTTGTGTGTGTGTGGAGATATATATATACATATATATACGATTGTGTCTGTGTGTATGTCTGTATATTTATATATAGTTATGATTATGTATACCCAACACATATATACTAATCTCTATATATATGGTTGGGTCACACACACACACAAACACAGTCATATATACTTGTCTCTATGCGTGTGAGTGTTTTTGTGTATGTGTGTGTAATCTCTACGTCTGTATATCTATGGGTGTCTATATATATAGGCACATACTCACAATCATGTGTGAGTGTGAGTATGTCTACATATAAGTATGCATGTAAGTAGACACAAACTCACACACTCATATATACTACTCTACTTATCTCCATGTGTGTATATATGTATGTGTATGTGTATATGCATACATACAGCACACACACACACATTCATATATACTTATCTCTATGTGTGTGTGTGTGTGTGTTTATCTACATATGTGTCTGTGTGTGTGTATTGGGTATGTTTGTGTGTGTGTGTTTATGTGTGTATGACTATATATATACTAACCTCTATGTGTATATGTGTATTTAATTTCTATGTGTGTGTTTGTGTGTGTGGATATATATATATATATATATATATATATATATATATATATGGTTTTGTGTGTGTATTTCTATATATTTATATATGATTGTGAGTACGTATACCCAACACATATATGCTAATCTCTATATATATGGTTGGATCACACACACACATACATACACACTCATATATACTTATCTCTTTGTGTGTATGTGTTTATCTGTATATGTGTGTAATCTCTATGTCTGTATGTATGTGGGTGTCTATATATAGGCTCATACTCACAATCATGTGTGAGTGTGAGCATGTCTACATACAAGTATGCTTGTAAGTAGACACACACACACACTCAATTATACTAATCAACTTATCTCCATGTGTATGTGTCTATGTGTGTCTGTATGTGCCCACACACACATATATAGATATACACACATACTCATATATACTAATCTCTATGTGTGTGTGTGTATGTGTGCCACACACACATACATACATTCATATATACAAATCTCTATGTGTGTGTATTTGTGTGTGTGTTATATGAACACATAGAGATTAGTATAGATATGTGTGTGTGTTATATGAACACATAAATATTAGTATTTATGAGTGTGTGTGTGTGGCACACACATAAACATACACACATAGAGATATATATATATATATACTAATCTACGCACATAGAGACAAGACATACACAAACAAACATACACATAGAGATTAGTATATAGGTGTTGAATGTGTATATCCAACACACATATAAACACACACATATAGAGATCTCGATATACTCATGTGTTGGGTATACATACTCAATACAACATATATGATTGTGAGTATACATACTAATCTCCATGTGTGTTTGTCTATGTGTGTTTGTCTATGTGTGTGTGTGGGTATACATGCTCACACACTCATATATAGTTTACTTTTTGAGTGTGTGTGTGTGGTGTTTATATACATATCTCAATGTGTATTTGTTTGTGTGTATATATAAATACTCATAATCATAGATATACACACATCCAACCATACACACACACACTCATATATACTAATCTCTATGTGTGTATCACGTATTTGTTATATAGGGTATGCATATTCATAACCATATATAATATATATATATATGTATATATATATATGTATATATATATATATATATATATATATGTATATATATATATGTATATATATATATATATATGTATATATATATATATATATTAGTGTGTGTGTGTGTATTTATATATTTATATATGGTTGTGAGTATGTACATGTATATATACATACATACAGAACAGACACACTCACATATGTGTGTATGTGTGTGTGTGCGTGTGTGTTGGGTATAATTGTGTGTGTGTGTTTATCTGTGTGTGATTATATAAATACTAATCTCTACGTGTTTGTGTGTGTACTAATTTCTATGTGTGTGGTTTGTGTGTGTGTGGAGATATGTATATACATATATATACGATTGTGTGTGTGTATGTATGTATATTTATATATGGTTGTGATTATGTATAGCCAACATATATATACTAATCTCTATATATATTGTTGGGTCACACACACACACACAAACACAGTCATATATACTTATCTCTATGCGTGTGAGTGTTTGTGTGTATGTGTGTGTAATCTCTACGTCTGTATATCTGTGGGTGTCTATATATATAGGCACATACTCATAATCATGTGTGAGTGTGAGTATGTGTACATATAAGTATGCATGTAAGTAGACACACACTCATATATACTAATCTACTTATCTCCATGTGTGTATATATGTGTGTCTGGGTGTGCCCACACACACATATATAGACACACGCACACACGCACACACACACACACATATACTAATCTCTATGTGTGTATTTGTGTGTGTTATATGAACTCATAGAGATTAGTATATATGAGTGTGTGTGTGTGTGTGTGTGTAGCACACACATAAATATACACACATAGAGATATATATATACAAATCTACACACATAGAGATAAGACATATACACACAAACACACACATAGAGATTAGTATATATGTGTTGAGTGTGTATACCCAACATACACACAAACACACATATAAAAATCTCTATATACTCATGTGTTGGGTATACATACTCAATAAAACACATATGATTGTGAGTATACATACTAATTTCTATGTGTGTGTGTCTATGTGTGTGTGTGGGTATACATGCTCACACACTCATGTATACTTATCTCTATGAGTGTGTGTGTATATGTGTGGTGTTTATATACATATCTCAATGTATGTTTGTTTGTGTGTATATATAAATACTCATAATCGTAGATATATGTACACATCCAACCACACACACTCATATATACTAATCTCTATGTGTGTGTGACGTATATGTTATATATATGTTACATATATGTATATATACTAATTTGTCATGTATATGTGAGTGTGTTCCATATATTTATATATGATATATATATATATATATATATAGACACACAAACACACACACACCACACTCACATATACTAATCTATGTGTGTGTGTATGTGTTGGGTATACACACTCTCAATAGTATATAAATACACAGACATTGTGTGTTTGTGTCTATATTTGTGTGTGTGTGTATGTTTGTACACATACACACAAACACAAACACACATATACTAATCATAATATATAGAT
>JACERR010000080.1:35000-42500 GCA_016760335.1 Gastrodia elata
TCATATATATACTCACACATAGAAATAAGTATATATGAGTGTGTGTGTTCTCCATGTGTGTGTGTGTATTGGGTCTACATACTGACAACCGTATATAACACTTACATGTGTGTATTTTTGTTGGGTATACTCTATATGTATATATACAGTTGTGAGTACACACACACGCACATAGAGATTAGTATATATATATATATATATATCTCTGTGTGTGTGTGTGCACTAATTATATGAGTGTGTGTGATATCTTCATGTGTGTGTGTCTGTATGCATGTAACACCCACACACACACATAAGCACACACACACAAAGTTGTGAATATGTACACTTAACACACATAGAGATAAGTATGTATGAGTGTGTGTGTGTGTGAGTATGTATGTGTGTGGGTATACATACTCAATCTCTATATGTGTGTGTGTTTGTGTATGTGTGTCTGTGTGTGCCTATATATATATATATATATATATATATATATATATATATATATATATATATATATATGAGTGTGTGTATGTATACAACATAATCTCTATATACTAATCTCTGCGTGTCCTATATATTTATACATGATTGTGAGTATTTGTACTAATCTCTATGTGTGTGTTACTCACACAATCCACACACACACACACACTCAAACACACACCCTTATATATTTATACACGGTTATGAGTGTGTGTGAGTGTGTATGTGTGTCACACACACATGTGACTATACACACACACATAAGGATATGTATGTATACCGAATAGATATCTCTATAGTGTTTGTGCACACACACACACACTCATATATACTAAACACAACACACACACACACACTCACACACACACACATATATACATGTATGTGAGTGTGATAAATACCCAACATAGATCTTAGTACATACACACACACACATAATCTCCATGTGAGTGTGTGTGTATACATACTAACATTGATAGACATAAACATACACACTATGATACCCAACACATAACACACACACACATACACACACACACACACACACTCACACACATATATACAAATAGTGTGTATGTATATGTGTGTGTATGTGTGTGTGTATGTGAGTTTGTATACACATATTGATTGTGTGTCTATATATGTGAGTATGTGTGTGTGTGTCTATGTGTATGTGTGTGTTTATATGTGTGTGTGTGTGTGTATATGTGCGTGTATGAGTGTGTGTGTGTGTGTGTGTGTGTGTGTGTATGTGTGTGTGTGTTTGTGTGTGTGAGTGTGTGTGTGTGTATATGATAACACATACATGTGTGTGTTTGGTATACATTCCAATTCATATGTGTGTATGCGTGTGTGTGACACACACACACACGTATGTATATATACTCACAATATTTATATACACGTGTTGGGTATACATACTATATATATAGTGTACATTAGTGTGTGTGTTTGTGTTGGATATACATACTCACATACACACAAATCTCTATGTCCATTATCTCTATGTATGTGTTTGTGTGTATGGTTGTGAGTATATATACTCAACACTTTGGGTATACGTACTCATATATACTTATATCTATGTGTATGTGTGTGATCACAGCAAATACACACACACACATAAAGTTTAGTATATATGAGTCTGTATACCTATTTATGTGTCTTTATACATTTATATATGATTGTTAGTATATATACCCAATACACTCATAAATACACACTAATCTCTATGTGTGTGTGTGTGTATACACATACAAAAAACACACTCAACGCACACACACACACGTGTATTTACACAAACACACACACATATAAACACACATATATATAGAGATTAGTATACAACACATCCATGTGTTTGGTTGGGTGTAGGTCTATATGAGTGTGTGTGTGTGTGTGTATGGGTTTGTCTATATATATATATATATGTACAGTTGTGAGTACGTATACCCAACACACACGATATATAGACACACAGATTAGTCTTTGATATCACACACACACAAATATATATATATAGACACACACACACACACACACATACACTCAAATACACATATGTATGTGTTATATATTCATATACATACCTACACACATATACAGATAAATATATTTATATATGGTATATAAATATATAGACACATAGACTCATATTGAGATTAATATATATGTGTGTTTCTACATACACATTTTTAGTGTGTATGTCTATATATATATGTATATATCCCATATAAATATATAAACACACACATATATATGTACTAACCTCTATAATATTGGCACACATAGATACACACACACACACTCTATGAATATATAACACATATGTGTTTGGGTATATATGAGTGTTTGGGTATGTGTCTGTATTGGGTATGTGTCTGTGTTGGGTATATATGAGTGTTTGTGTGTGTTGGGTATATAAGAGTATTTGGGTGTGTTTGTGTATATTAGGTATGCATACTCATAACAGAATATATATATGTACACACACACACACACACACACACACACACACGAACACACATAAAGATTAGTATATATGAGTGTAAGTATGTGTGTGTATTTGTGTGTGTGTGAGTGTGTATGTTAGGTCACATAAACACACTCATATATACTAATCTCTATGTGTGTGTTTATGTGTGTGTATGTGTGTCTATATATATATTCGATTATGAGTATGTATACCCAATACACACACACACCCACAAATTATATATGTGTGCGTGCTTGTGTGTGGGTATACTATAGACACACACATACACATATATACTAATCTCTATGCGTATGTGTGTGTTTATGTGTGTTTGTATATACACACACACACATATACAAGCACATACACACACACACACACAGATACACACGCACATATACACACACACACACTCTTATATACTAATATCTATGTGTGTGTGTTTTATGTGTGTATTTGTATATATATATAATACACACACACACACACATACTTGTATATATACACGCTAATATATATATATATATATATATATATATATATATATATATATATATATATATATATATATATATAGACAGCCACATAGATATATGAGTGTGTGTGTGTGTGAGTGTATGTGTGTGGGTGGTTGTCTGTGTGTGTCGTACACACACACATAGACACTCATATATGGATACAATATACTAATCTCTATGTGTGTTTCTCTATATATATATGGCAACACACAAATACACACACACATACTCATATACTAATCTCTATGTGTGTGTGTGCATTTGTGGGTGTGAGCACATATATATATATATATATATATATATATATATATATATGTGTGTGTGTGTGTTGATTATAATACAAACTCACAACTGTAACACATACACACACACACAAACACAACCTAACACACACACACACACACACACACAAGCACACACACACACACACACACACACACACACACATATATATATATATAGGCACACAAAGACATCTCGTACATGGCTTGCCATTGTCTCTTTCTACTGGTATTGTATGGAAAGTCATCTGGATAGTATGCTTTTTCTGTCCGACAACATTTTCTGGATGTGCGCCATCTCGTACATGGTGGTTTGCATGATGATGGATGATCTGCTGGTCTACATCCCTGATGCTGATCCTGCGTGGATCCCGTGGTTCCATCTTCATATCTCCTTCTGGCTGCTGATGGGGATCCAAATGGTTTTTCTTATCTTCGCTTTCCCTTAACCTCTATTTTTTTCCCATTTTCTTGCTCTGTTTCTCTTCTGTTTATTGATAGGTTTTTTTGTTTTCAACTTGCGGGCCCTCCCTAAGATTTTTTTTTTGAGCTGTGCATTTTGGCCTTTTCTGTTAGCCTCACAGCTGGTTTTGTAAACTTTTTTGCAGATGAAATGAATTGCATGCCGAGATGGCCTTTTTTCAAAAAAAAAAAAAAAAAAAAACATAGGCACACAAACACACACACACACTATATATATATAGACATAACACACTCATATATACTAATATATATACTTATACTTATCCCTATATGTGTGTGTGTGTTTGTGTCTAAATAGATATACGGATATATACTTATCTTTATATATACACATACACACTCATACACACAAACACACATACCATACATATGGAGATTTGTATATATGAGTCTGTGTGTGTATATATTTGTGTGTGTGATATATACTTATTTCTATGTGTGTGTGGGTGTGTGTGTGTATGTGTGTTGGGTATATATACTAACAACACACACACACACACACAGAAACACTGACATAGAGATTAGCTTATATGAGTGTGTATGTATGTGTGAGTATGTATACCCAATACACACACACACTCACACACACACACACACACACACACACACACACACACACACACACACACACACACACACATATATATATATATATATATATATATATATATATACTAATCCCCGTGTGTTTGTGTGTGAGAGGGTGTGTGTGCATGTATATGAGTGTGTGTGAGTATGTATACCCATAACTGTATATAAATATATAGACACACCCGTATGTGTTATCGCACACTCATATATACTTATCACATATACATGTGAACACACACACACACACACACACATAGAGATAAATATATATGAGTGTGAGTATGTATACCCAATGCACACACACTCAACATACACACACACACACATGTGTGTGTATATTTATATATATATAACACATACGTGTGTGACTCACAACCATATATATATATATATATATATATCACACACGTGTATATATATATATATATATGAGTGTTTGAGTATATATACAGAACACACACACACTCACTCATATATATAACTATGGTTGTGTCTGTGTGTCTATATATATATATTTGTATACATGTATATAATGCATATACGTGTGTGTCTATCTATAAATATATACAGTTGCGAGTATGTATACCCAACACCCACATAGAGATTAGTATATATGGGTGTGGGTGTATGTGTGCACACACACACACTCCTATATACTTGTCTCACACACACACAAATACGCACATATAAATATAAGTATATATGAGTCACACACATACACACACACACACATAAAGATTAGTATATATGAGTGTGTGTGTGTTTGTGTGTGTGTCTTTATAAACTGCATACGGACATAATGTGTATGTATATATATATATAACCAACACACACATACACACACACACGGCACACACAGACACAAACACACACACACAAATGGAGATTAGTATATACGGTTGTGAGTATGTATATAAACATACATACACACTCCTATATACTAATCTCTGTGTGTGTATATGTCTATATATATCTATAGATATATATATACATAGATACACACACGTATGAGGTATACATAAAAACAAATACACACACATACACATGTATGTGTTATATACACACATAAAGATTAGTATATATATAGACACACACACACACACACAAATTTGCATGTGTGTGTGTGTGTATGTATATTTATAAACATCTATACATATAAATACACACACATACACACACTCATATATACTAATCTCCATGTGTGTGTGTGTGTATATATATATAGGCATATATAAATATGCAGACACACACACATGTAAATTTGTGTGTGTTTTGTGCATGTGAGTGTGATGTATGTGTGTGTGCGTGGTGGGTATACATACTCACACACATATATAACACACACGCACACATGAAAAAATATATAACACATACGTGTATCTATTTATTTATATACGGTTGTGAGTATATATGTATATACCCAACAAACATACATATATATACTTACAACTATATATAAATTAAAGACACCCAGACACATAACACATGTATGTGTTATATATATCTCCATATGTGTGTGTGTGAGTATATAACGTATGTGTTTTATATGCGTTTGTGTCTATATATTTATATACGGACCGTGAGTATACATACCAAACACACACACACATACACACTCATATATACTAATCTCTATGTATGCGTATTTATGTGTGTGCGTGTGTCTATATATTTATATATATAGATACACACACGTATGTATATACATAATCACAATCATATAACTAATCTCTACACACATACATTTATTTTCAAATATATGAGTGCGTGTGTGCATGCATGTGTTGATAGATTTATATACAATTGTATATATACCAATACACACACAAACACACACACATACACACTCATATATACAAATATTTATGTGTACGTGTTTGTTAAATTTTAATATATATATATATATGTATATATAAATGTGTGTGTAAACCTTAGTATATATCAGTGTGTGGGTATGTGTTTGTATGCATGTATGAGACACAGACACATACAAACACATACTGACAACCATATATATATATATATATATATACACACAATTATGAGTATGTGTTTGTGTGTGTATGTGTGTGTCTCCACACACATGCATATATATAACATATACGTGTGTGTATGTCTGTGTGTGTTGGATATACATACTCACAACCATTCATAATCGTATATAGAGAAATATAAATATATTTGCATGTGTGTGTTGGGTATATACATACATAGAAATAAATATCTTTGAGTGTGTGTGTGTGTGTGCCTGTGTGTGCCTCTCTCTCTCTCTATATATTTATAACACATACATGTGTGTGTGTGTGTTGGATATACATACTCACAACCTTTCACAATCGTATATAAATATATAGACACCCACACACACACATATGGAGATAAGTATATATGAGTGACTGTGTGTGCATATATGGGTTATATATATATATATATATAATGTCTATATGTGTGTGTTTGTGTGTGTATTGGGTAAAATAATCATAACTCACAAATATAGAGATTATATATATATATACATGTATATGAGTATGTGCATGTGTGTGTGTTTGTGAGTGTGTGTGTGTGTGTATTTGTGTGTACATATTCACAACCGTATATAAATATACATACTCTATATATACTTCAATATATATACATTCTCACAATCATATATATAGAGTGTGTGTATAATAACACATAAGTATATATGAGTGTGTGTGTGCATGTATATATATATATATATATATATATATATAAATATATAGACACATATATATGGTTGTGAGTATGTATACCGAACAAATAATACTCATAAATATATTGACACACACACACATAGAGAAGTAAAATGTTTGCATATATGTAGACACACAACCACACACCACACACACACATAGAGACTAGTATAGAAAAGTGTGTGTGTCTCTCTCTGCATAAATGCATACAGACACACACACACACACACACACATATATACTTATCTTCATGTGTGATGACACATTCGTGTGTGTGTGGGTTGCGTATACATACTCATAACTGTATATACGCTTGTGAGTATATATATATATATATAGACATATACATATATGCTTATATATGAGTATGTATAGCAAACACATACATGCACATATACTAATCTCTATATGTGTGTATGTGTGTGTGTGTGTGTGTTTATAAATATGCACACACACACACACACATTCAT
>JACERR010000080.1:47500-50000 GCA_016760335.1 Gastrodia elata
ACAAACACACGCACATAGTGCGCGCGTGTGTGTGTGTTTGTGTTTATGTGTATGTGTGTGTGTGTGTTATACAAACACACGCACATTGTGTGTGTGTGTGTGTGTTATATACTAATCTCTTTGTGGGTGTATTTGTGTGTGTGTGTGTGTATACATATATATAAGTGTGAGTATATATACCCAACACACACAAACACAGACACATACAAATTAGTATATATGAATGTGTGTGTGTGTCTATATGTTTATATATCTATATGTGTGTGTGTGTGTTTATGTGTATATATATGTGTGTATGTGTGTGTGTGTTAGGTATACATAAGATTAGTATATATGAGGGTGTGTGTGTGTGTGTCTATATATATTAAAATATATTGATACATAATATATTTTAATTTATACCAATATTTGTGTTGTTACGATTATATATACACTTCTATATATATATATATATATATATATATATATATATATATATATATATATATGAAACAAAGACACGCATATACATATAAACACACACACATAAAGATTAATATATATGAGTGTGTGTGTATGTATACATACTCACAAATATTGGTGTGTGTGTGTGTGTATTGGGTATATATACTCACACATATATGTGTGTGTGTATGTGATGGGTATACACACACACTAACTCATATTCATATACATGTATATATATTTGTGTATCTGTATGCATGTATGTATAGACACACACATACACACACACACACACACACACACACACACACACACACATATATATATATATATATATCTTGGTGTTGGGTATACATCTGTGTGTGTCTATATATATATATATATATATATTGGTGTTGGGTATACATCTGTGTGTGTGTCTATATATATATATATAGTCTATATATATATATATATATATACGGGTGTGTGTGAGCGTGTATTGGGTATACTACTCACAAATATTGGTGTGTGTGTGTGTGTATCTGTATGCATGTAAATAAAGATACACACAAACACACGCACACACACGCACACACAAACACACGCACACACACGCACACACACACACACACACACACACACACACACATATATATATATATATATATAGGCACACACGCACACACACTCATATATACTAATTTGTATATGTTTGTGTTTTTGTGTGTATGTGTGTCTCTACATACATATAATCTCATATAGTAATATGTTGATAGTGTGTGATAACTGATACATGTATATAACACATAATATATATGGAGATTTGTGTACATACTCACAATCATATCTACCCAACACACACTCATATATATATATATATATATATATATATATATATATATATATATATATACTTATTTCCATGTATATTTTGTGTTTTGCACATATAAGGGTTATCACACACACTCATATATACTTATCTCTGTGTGTGTGTGTGTGTGTGTCTATTGGGTATACATACTCTATATGTGTGTGTGTTAGGTATACATACTCACAACCGTATATAAATATATTGACACACACACACACACGCACACACACACTCATATATATTTGAGTGTTGGTATGAGTATGTTTGAGTGTGTGCGTGAGTATATATATGTGTGTGCATGTATGTATCTATATATTTACATATGATTATGAATATGTATACCCCACACACACACACAAACATACACACTCATATACTAACTCTTATGTGTGTGTGTGTAGGATTGTGAGTATATATACCCAACACATTCATACACACATTGAGATTAGTATATGTGAGTGTTTGTATATAGACACACACACACACAAATACATACAAATAGAGATAAGTATATAATCTCTATGTGTGTATCAATATATATATATGAGTGTGTATACCGAACACGCACACACACATACACATATGTGTTATATACGGTTGTGAATATGTATACTCAAAATATACAAACATACACACAAACAAATACACACATATAGAGATACATATATACATGTGTGTGTGTGTATGCATGTGTGTGTGTGTGTGTTGGGTACGTGTTTATATATATATAGACACACACACAAACACAGACACACATAGGGATTTATATATATGAGTGTGAGTATATATACCCACACCTAAACACACAACTGTATATAAATATATAGACATATACTCATATATACTAATCAATATGTGTGTATGTTGGAATTTGTGTGTCTATATATTTATATATATATAGACACATACCCAACACATGCACACACACAAACTCATATATACTTATCTTCATGTGTGTGTGTGTGTGTGTGTGTGTTTGTTTGTGTTTGTGTGTGTGCATTTTTGTGTGTGTAATCTCTATGAGTTGAGTATATATACTCATAACTGTATATATAATATATATATATATAATATATGTATCTGTGGTGTGTGCGGGTGTGTGTCTATATGTATGTATACATGTATATAATATATATACTTATTTCTATGTGTGTGTTTGTGTATGTGTATGTGTGTGTCTATATATATATATATATATATATA
>JACERR010000080.1:57500-60000 GCA_016760335.1 Gastrodia elata
AATAGTTTATATATACACACACATACAACATACACACACACACACACACACACACATCAACACACACATATACAGACACACACAGACACACACACACACACACAAGTATCTCACAATCGTATATATATATATATATATATATATGAGTTTGTGCACACATCTATATATTTATAGATAGTTGGGGGTATATGTATACAAACTCAAATATACACACACACATATATAGACAAGACACACACACACATAAACATACACACATACACACATATATGCACATGTATGTACACACACACACCGTACATGTGAGTATGTATACTCAAAACACACACACACACACACACACTTTCATATATAATAATCTCAGTATATGTATTTGGAGACACACACACATATACAAATACACACACATAGACAGTAGTATAATGAGTGTGTGTATGTGTGTGTTTGTGTGTTGGGTATACACACACACCAATATTTGTGAGTATGTATATACCCAATACACACACACACACTTATATATACTAACACACATACGCATAATTGCATATAAATATATATCACACACACAAGAACTCACACATACATATTAGTATATACCTAATACACACACACACACATATACACACACATAGTGTGTTGAGTATGTATACTCACAATAGTATATAGACACACACACACACACAACACCCACACACACACACACATAGACACACACATATACACACACACACAGATACACACATACAAATACAAACACACCCTCGAGTATCTCACAATAATATATATATATATGAGTGTGTGAGATTAGTATAGATACACACACATACACATCTATATATTTATATACAGTTGTGAATATGTATATACACTCCTATATACATACACACACTTATATATAAATAAGAGACACACACACATAAACACACACACACACACACACAAATATAAATGCACATGTATTCACACACACACACACACACACCGTATATGTGAGTATGTATACCTAACACATACACACGCACACACTCACACATATATAAACTATCTCAATGTGTGTGTGTGGAGATATACACACACACATTAATGTATACCTAACACATACACACGCAGACATTCACACATATATAAACTATCTCAATGTGTGTGTGTGGAGATACACACACATAATACATACACATAGAGATTTGAATATATGAGTGTGTGTATGTATGTGTGTGTATTAGGTATACACACACATACTCACAAACACACATATATAAAGATGGGTATATGTGAGTGTGTGTGTGTGTATCTTCATGTGTGTGTGAGTACGTATACCCAACACACACACACACACTCATATATACTATCTCTATGTGTGTGTGTTTGTGTGTGTATGTGTGTGTCTATATCTGTGTGTTATATATATAAACACACACACACACAAACAAATACACACACACACCACACACTAATATAAATGCGCATGTATACACATACATAGACACCGTATATGTGAGTATATATACCTAACACATACACACGCACACACAAACACATATATATACTATCAAAATGTGTGTGTGGTGATTGACGAACACACACACACAAATACACACACATAGAAATTTGAATATATGAGTGTGTGTAGGTATGTGTGTGTGTTAGGTATACACACACACATACTCACAAACACACACACATAAAGATTAGTATATATGAGTGTCTGTGTGAGTATGTATATCCAACACACACACACACACACACTCATATAAACTAATCTCTATGTGTGTGTGTTTGTGTGTATGTGTTATATATATAAACACACACACATATAGAGACACACACACAAACATACACACACACACACACGCACGCACTCATATATACTAATTTTTATTTTTGTGTGTGTGTGTGTGTGTCTACATATACACACACATATTATTATCTTATTTTATTATATATATAGACACACACACACATATATAATATGTAGACACACACGTGTATGTGTTATATACATGTATATAGACACATATATATATATACTAATCTCTATATGTGTGTATGTATGTCACAAACACAGATATATAGATACACACACACACATAGAAATAAGTAAAAGTATATATATATATATATATATGTATATATATATGTATATGTATATATATATATATATATATATATATATATATATATATATTTATATATATATATATATAAACACATACACGTATGTGTTATACACACACACACACACACAAACAACACATAGAAATGTAAAACACACATACAAATACTCATATATATTAATCTCTATATGTGTATATTTGTATGTTTGTATATATATTTTTGTGTGTGTGTTATATACATATATATACATACATATATATATATATATATATATATATATATATGCACACATAGAGACACACACGCACACACACACTCACACACTAACTCATAAATATTTATCTCTATGTGTGTGTTAGTTGTGAGTATGTATATATGAGTATAT
>JACERR010000080.1:65000-70000 GCA_016760335.1 Gastrodia elata
CAGTTATATATATGTGTTATATATTCGCACGTGTTATATAACACACACACACACAAATACACACACATATGTATATATACATCCTTTATATAGATATATCCACACACATGTGTGTGTGTGTGTGTCTACATGTGTCTATATATAAATGTGTGTGTTTGTGTGTGTATGTGTGTATGTAATGGGTATACATACTCACAACTGTCTATAAAAATATTATATAAATACACACACTCATAGTGTGTGTGTGTGTGTGTGTGTGAGTGTGTGTTTGTGTGTATGTGCATGTGTATGTATATGTGTGTGTTGGGTATACATACTCACACATGTATGTGTGGCTATATATACTAATCTCTTTGTGTGTATGTCTATATATGTGCGTATGTATACCAATATTTGTTTGATTATATATGAATGTGTGTGTGTGTGTGTACTTATATATATATATATAGACACACGCGCACGCACAAATATACATACTGACCGAATATTTACACTCATACATTTGTATATTATAGATACACACACATACACAAACACACACACAAACACAAACACACACACTCGCACACACACACACACACTATGGGTGTGTGTGTTTATATAACATATTTATAGACAGTTGTGAGTATATATACCCATTACACACAGACATAAACACACAAACACATAAATTCATATTTAGACACATATAGACACACATACACACACACATGTATGTGGATATCTCTATATAGATGATGTGTATATACATATGTGGGTGTATTTGTGTGTGTGTGTGTGTTATATAACACATGCGAGTATATAACACATATATATAACTATGAGTGTGTGTGTGTATAACTCATATATACATGTGGGTTGTGTGTGTGTGTATATATATATTTATATACGGTATGAGTTTGTATACCACACACTCATATATACTAATCACACACACACACACCCACACACACACATCATATATGTGAGTATGTATACCCATCACACACACACACACACACATATACTAATCTCTATGTGTGCGTGTGTGTGGAGACACACACATACACAAACACAAACACAACACATAGAGATTAATATATATGAGTGTGTATATGTGTGTGTGTATTGGGTATACACACACACACATACTCACAAACATACACACATAAAAATTAAGGTACATGAATGTGTATCAATATATATATATATATATATATATATATATATATATATATATATATGCACACACACAATAGTTGTGTTGGGTATACCGATCAATACACACACACACACTCACATACGCAACACATACACACATATATACATAAATACGCACACAAACACACACACATAGAGATTACTATATAAGAGTGTCTTTGTTTTGGATATACATACTCACAACATGAGTGTGTGTGCGTCTATATATACATTTTAATTTATACTAATATATATATATATATATATATCAGTGTGCGTGTGTGTATGTCTATATAATGAATGTGTGTGTGTGTGTTTGGTATATATACTCACAAAGAGATTAGTATATATGAGTGTGTGTGTGTCCGTGTGTGTCTATCTCTATATACATATATGTACACACACACACCATATATGTGATTCTGTATACCCAAAACACACACACACACTCATATATATTAATCTTAATGTGTGTGTGTAGAGATACACAAACATACACAAACACACATATATAGAGATTATTATATATGAGTGTGTGTATGTGGGTGTTTGTTAGGTTTACACACACACACAAACTCACAAACACAAACACTAATATTTTTGAGTATATATATACCCTGCACACATACACACACACACTCATATATACTAACACACATACTCATAATTATATATATATATATATATACACACACACAAGAACTCACACATTAAGATTAGTATATACCCAACACACACACACACACACACTATGTGTTAGGTATGCATACTTACAATAGTATATATATACACACACACACACACAGACACACACAACACACACACAGTAGACACACATCTACATACACACACACACAAAAACACAAACACATGAGTATCTCACAACCATATATATTATATATATATATATATATATATATATATATATATATATATATATATATGAGTGTGTGAGATTAGTATAGACACACACACATCTATATATTTGTATATAGTTGTGAGTATATAAATGCACTCATATATAGAAAAGAGGCACACACACACATAGACACAAACACATACACACACATATACGTACATGTATGTACACACACACACTCATATATATTAATCTCAATGTGTGTGTAGAGGCACACACACGCACACAAATACACATACATATAGATTAGTATATGTGGGTGTGTGTGTTGGGTATACACACACATATACTCACAAACACACACACATAAGGATTGGTATATATGAGTGTGTATCAATATATATATATATATATATAGGCATATACACCTAATGATTATGTTGAGTATACCAACCAACACACACACACATGCATATATATATATATATATATATATATATATATATATATATATATATATATGAGTGTGTGTGTATAACACACACACATAGAGATTAGTATATATGAGTGTGTGTGTGTGTTGGTCGGTATACCTAACATATCTGTTGTGTGTGTGCATATATATATATATTGATAAACATTCGGACACATTAATTTCTATGTATGTGTGTTTGTGAGTATGTGTGTGCGTGTATACCCAACACACACACACACATACATATACACACTCATATATATTAATCTTTATGTATTGTGCTTGTGTTTGTGTATGTGTGTGTCTCCACACACACACACACATAAAGATTAGTATATGTGTGTGTGTATTGGGTATACAAACTCATATATACAGTGTGTGTACGTGGGCGTGTGTGTGTGTGATTAGTATATATGAGTGTGTGGTATACATACTCACACCGTATATAAATATACACACACACACACAATGCACATGTATCATAGAGATTAGTATATATGAGTTATACACACACACACTCACAATTGTATTTGTGTGTTATATACTCGTATGTGTTATATAACACACATACACACAAATATACACACATATATATATATACACATCCTCTATATAGAGATATCCACACACATGTGTATGTGTGTGTCTATGTGTGTCTATATATGAATATGTGTGTTTGTGTGTGTATGTGTGTGTAATAGTATACGTACTCACAACTGTCTATAAATATGTTATATAAACACACACACCCATAGTGTGTGTGTGTGTATTTGTGTATGTATGTGTGTATCTATAATATACAAATGTATGAGTGTAAATATTCAGTCAGTATGTATATTTGTGTATTCGCATGTGTCTATATATATATAAACACACACACACACACACACACACTCATATATAACCAAACTAATATTGGTATACATACACATTTATATCGACACACACACATAGAGATTGGTATATACAGCCACACATACATGTGTGAGTATATATACCCAACACACATATATACATACACATGCACACACACACACACATAGAAACACGCACTCATATATATATATATAGACACACACGCACACAGATTTATACCCATATATGTGTACACACAGATACACACACAAGTATATATATATACATGTATGTGTTGGGTATGATTATGAACATAGGACATAGGCATCTAATGCACACACACATATACTCACACACACATACACTCACATACACATACTCTTAAACACAAACACATGTGAGTGTGTGCCTATATATATATATATATATATACGGTTGCATGAGTATTTGTGTTGGGTATACATACTAATATGATTATATATTATCTATATGTGTGTTGGGTATATATATGAGTGTGTGTGGGTGTGTGTTAGGTAAATATATATGAGTGTGTGTGTGAGTGTATTTGGGTATGTATACCCAGCACACACACACGCACATACACAACACACATTTACACCCAACACACACACACACACACACTCACAACACACATGTATACCCAATACACACACACATACACACAACACACACACACACACTCATATACATAAGTATGTATATAAATATATGGACACATAAACGTATGTGTTATCAAACACACACATAGACACACATACACATATAGAGATAAATATAAATATATGTGTCTATATACATATATATGAGTATGTGTGTGACATAAATTAATATAGACACACACACACACACACACAAAGACACACACACATGAGTGTGTGAGTAGAGATAAAACTATTTATAAACATATGAGTGTGTGTCTATGAGATAAAACACACACACACTCACATCCGTTTATAAATATATCGACACACAGAACAAACACATTATATAAAGTATATGTGAGTGTGCGTGTGTGTCTATATATATATATATATATATATGTGTGTGTGTGTGTGTGTGTGTGTGTGTGTGTGTTATATAAACATATGCACACACACACACAAATGGAGATTAGTATATATGTGTGCACACACAAACACACCGACATGCACACACATAGAGATTACTATATACGTGTGTGTGTATCTATATGTGTGTGTGTGTGCCTATATATATATACATGAGTGCGTATTTGTGTGTGTGTGTGTCTATATATATATGAGTGTGTGTTTGTGTGTGTGTGTGTGTATGTGTATATGCGTGTATATATGAATATTATCTATGTGTGTGTGTCTATATATGTGAGCATGTATACAAATACTTGTGCAATTATATACAAGTGTATGTGTGTGTGTCTATATATGTGAGCATGTATACAAATACTTGTGCAATTATATACAAGTGTATGTGTGTGTGTTACACATACGTGTGTCTGTGTCTATATACTCAACACACACACACACACAAAATACACACATATAGAGATTAGTATATTTGAGTGTGTGTGCGTGTGTGTGTATGTCTATATATGAGTGTGTGTGTGTGGGTGTGTATTGGGTGAGTATGTGTGTG
>JACERR010000080.1:77500-85000 GCA_016760335.1 Gastrodia elata
ACTGTATATATATATATATATATATATATATATATATATATATAGATATAGTAGTGAGTATGAGTATGTTTACCCAACATACACATACACATACACTCATATATACTTATCTCTATGTGTATGTGTGTCTACATTCTCTCTCTCTCTCACACACACACATATACACTCATATATACTTATCTCTATGTGTGTGTGTGTCTACATTCTCTCTCTCTCTCACACACACACACATGTAGAGATTAGTATATATGAGTGACATACATAAATGGAGATAAGTATATGAATAAAACACATATGTGTGTATATGTGTATGTGAACTTCTACTAATCTCAATATGATACCCACATATATAAAAATATATACACATACAGATATATACATATATAAAAATATATATATAACACAAACACACTCATATATACTTATCTTATATATTTATATAGGCACACACGCACACACACACATAATATACACATAGAGATTAGTATGTATAAGTGTGCATGTGTATGTGTGTGTGTTGGTGTGTGTGTGTGTGTGTTGGGTATAGATATGTATATAGATGATTGTTAATAAATATACCCTACACACACACACACACACACACACACATACACACACACACACACATACACACACACATATATATATATATATATATATATATATATATATATATATATATATATATATATATATATATATATATATATATATATACTAGGGACTATTATATATGAGTGTGTATGTCCAACACAAACATAAAGATAAGGATAAGTATACAACACACAGATATAGACAGACTCATACACACTAATCTCTATGAGTATGTGTGGGTGTGTGTCTATGTGAGTATGTGTACCCAACACATACATGGACATACAAACATATATATAAGAGTGTGTCTATATATGTATACCCAACACACACACACACCCAATACACACACACACACACATACTATGTGTGCACACCACATGTGTTATATATTCATATACATGCACACACGCACACACACACACAAACACACATGTATGATTATATATATATATATATATATATATATATATATATAAGCTAATCTCTATGAGTATGTGTGTGTGCGTGTATGTGTGTGTATTGTATTGGGTATATAAAAGTGTGTGTATGTATCTATGTGTGTGTGTGTATATGTGTCTCTACATACATGCATACAAACACACACAGACACACACACAAATAATCATATATGTGAGTGTATTTATATGTGTGTGTGTGTTGGTATACATACAAACACACACACACACATAGGCAACACAGACACACACATAGGCACACATAGAGATAAGTATATATGAGTGCGTGAATATAGTGTATACTAATCTCCATGTGTGTATGTGCGTATTTGTGTGTGCCTATGTATATGTGTGTTGGGTATACATATGCACAAATACACACACATATATACTAATCTCTATAAGTGTATTTGGGTGTGTGTGTGTGTGTGTCCAACACACACACAAACACACACACACTCATATATACTTATCTCCATGTGTGGCTACATATATATATGTATATATATATATATATATATATATATATATATATATATATATATATATATATAAATGTGTGTGTTGTGTGTGACATCCATATATAGAGTATGTGTGCGTGTGTTTATTTACAGTTGCCCACACTCATATATACTTATCTCTATGTGTGTATACCTAATACACACACACAAACACATACACATAAATATGTTGGGGAACATACACACACACACACACACACACACTCATATATATTAATCTCAATGTGTATACATACATATGTGTGTTTGTATCTATGCTTGCGTGTATAAGTATGTATACCCACATGTGTGTGTATTTGACACACACATATAGATAGACACTCATTCTCCATGTATATAAGACACAGACACACAAACATATACATAGAGATTAGTATATACGATTATGCAGATATACACAGATTGTGTGTGTCTCTATGTGTGTGTGTCACACACACACACTCTTACAGTATATGTGTGTGTGTGTGTGTGTGTGATTGTGTGTGATTATGTGTGTGTGTGTAGATTGGGTATACATACTCACACACACAACCATATTTATATACATGTGTTAGTGTGTGTGTGTACACACACACACACAAATACACATGTGCTTATATATATATATATATATATATATATATGTATATATATATATTAGTGCTGGGTACACACCTATACCCACACACAAGAGATTAGTATATATTCACACATAGAGATATTATCTCTCACACACACATAGTGACACACATACACACACACACACTCATATATACTAATATCTATGTGTGTTAGTGTTTGTGTATGTGTGTATGTCTATATATATACTTACCTCTACATACAAATATATACACACTCATATATGCATGTATATAACATATATATATGTATGTGTGTTGGGTATACTTATATATACTAATCTCTTATGTGTGTGTGTAATGTATGCGTGCCACACAAACACACACACACACATATATATAGTAATCTTTGTGTGTGTTGGGTGTATTATAAGTATACACACTCATATAATAAGACACACACACACATATAGAGATTATATGTATACACACGCATATATACGGTGTGTGTGTATATATATATATATCTGGACACACACACACAGTATATATGTGTGTGTATGTGTGTGTGTGTGAGTATGTGCATTTGTGTGTGACTCACATGGTTGTGTTGGATATACCGACTAACACACACACACACACACACACTCATATGTACTAATTTTTATGTATGTGTATGTGACACACACACACACACACACACTCATATATGTATATATATATATATATATCTGTGTGTGTGTGTGTGTGTGTGTCTATCATACACACACATATGAAGATTAATATTTGTAAGTGTGTGTGTGTGTGTTGGTTGGTATACCCAACACAACCATTGTGTGTGCCTATGCATATATATATATATATATATATAAATTTAAATTTGCCTCAATATATAAATTTAAATTTACCTCAATAAAATTAATCTATATATTTAAATTTATCTCAATATATGACACACATAGAGATAAGTATGTATGGGTGTGTGTGTGTGTTTATGTGATAACACGCACACACACACACTAATGAGTATGTATATATGAGTGTGACACACACATAGATACATCTATGTACCTATAAATATATATGTATACTCATATATACTAATATTTATGTGTGTGTGAGTGTATACTAATCCTTATATATGCACACACACACACACACACAAATATGGTGTATATATATCTCCACACACACACGCGCACTCTTATATACTCTCTATGTCTGTGATGCACATATAGAGAAAAACACATATATGGTTGTGAGTATGTAAACATAACACATACATAGAGATAGGTATGTATACCCAAATATCATATATACTAATCTCTAAATATGTGTGTGTCTCTACATACATGCATAACTGTATATATATAGGCACAGAAAGACACACACATAAACTGATATATACTAATCTCTGTATGTATGTGAACACACACCAATACACATATCAGTCTCTATGTGTGTTGTGAGTGTGTTGGGTATACACACTCTCACACACACACAAACACACATATAGAGATCACACACATATAAATATATAGAGATCATAACTAATCTCTATGTGTGTGTGTGTATTGGAAATTCATATATGTGTGTATGTATAGGTATACATACTCACAACTATATATATATATATATATATATATATATATATATATATATATGTATATGAGTGTGTATACATAGTCTATATATATACGATCACACACACGGACACTCATATATAGACACGTGTCTGTATATGTGTTGTGTGCGTGTTGGGTGTATATATATATATATATATATATATATTTATATATGGATGTGTTTATACATGGCTGCGAGTATGTATACATAACACACACACATACGTGTGTGTATGTTGGGTATACATACTTACAACTGTAAATAAATATATAGACACACACATACAATTTATATACATGTATATATATATATATATATATACATTGATCTATAGGCACACATAAATAAACACACACACACATGTGTGTGTGTATATTTATATACGATTGTGTCTTTTGTGTTATCAAATGCACACACACACACACACATATGTACTCATATATACCAATCTCTATTTTTGGGTGTTGTGTTTGTGTGTGTGTCTACATATTTTTACCCAACACACACACACATACTAATATATACTAATCTCTATGTGTGTGTATGTGTGTGTATATTGTGTGTGTGTGTGTGAGTGTGTTGGGTAAATATACAGACCCACATATACAGACACACACACACACAAACACACACACATAGAGATTAGACACATGTGTGTGCCTATATATATAGTTGGGTATATATATTATATTTATATTTATATATGGCTGTGAGTATGTATACCCAACATACCCCCCCCAAACACACACACATTCATACATATGTGTGACACACACATATATAAAGATTAGTATATCTGTGTGTGTGTGTGTGTGTGTGTCTCCATGTGTGAGTGAGTATGTATACCCAATACACACACACACACATGTCTATTTATATATACAAATACATGCACATAGAGATTAGTATAAATGAGTGTGTATGTGTATATATACCCAACACACACGCACACGCGCACACACACACACACTCATATATATAAATCTTTATGTGTGTGTATATGTGAGTGTATGTGTGTGTTATATATATAAACCCACACACTCTTATATATATCAAAACACACACGTATTATTATCTTATTTTGTTATATATATATAGACACACGCACATATACTAATCTCTATGTATATGTGTTTATGTGTGTGTGTATGTGTAAATATATATATATATATATATATATATATATATATATATATATATATATATATCAAAATACATGCATATTATTATCTTATTTTGTTATATATGTAGACACGCACACATAGACACACACACATAGACACACATAAACGCACCTACACAGACACACACATATACAAAACACACACACACACACAAGTATCTCACAACCGTATATATATATATATATATATATATATATATATATATAAGAGTGTGAGATTAGTATAAACATGCACACACACACATCTATATATTTATATATGATTATAAGTATATATACACACTTATATATATAGACACACACACACACGAGTATCTCATAATTGTATAAATATATATATGAGTGTGTGAGCTTAGTATAAACAGGCACACCCACATCTACATATTTATATACAGTTATAAGTATGTATACACACTCATATATACACACACTCTCATATATAGGCAAGAAACACACACAAATAGACACACATACACACACGTATATATGCACATGTATGTACACACACACACACACACACTGTATATGTGAGTATGTACATCCAAAACACACACAACACACTCATATATACTAATCTCAATATGTGTGTATGGAGACATACAAACAAACACACACACAAACACACACACATAGAGATTAGCATATATGAGTGTGTGTATGTGTGTGTGTGTGTATATTGGGTATACACACACACACATACTCACAAACACATACACACACACACTAATATTTATCACTATGAATATAGCCAACACACACACACACACTCATATATACTAACACACATACTCATAACTATATATAAATATATACACATACACACAGGAACTCACACATAGAGATTAGTATATACCCAATACACACAAACACACATGAATATCTCACAACAGCATATTTATATAAGTGTGTGAGATTAGTGTAGACACACACACACACATCTATATAGTTATATATGATTGTGATTATGTATACACACTCATATATAGATAAGAGACGCACACACACATAGATACAAACACACACACATACACATCCTATATGTGAGTATGTATACCCAACACACACACACACACACATACACACCCTATATGTGAGTATGTATACCCAACACACACACACCCTCGCGCACGCATACACGCTTATATATGCTAATCTCAATGTGTGTGTGTGGAAACACACACACACACACCTACTCGCAAACACACTCATATAGAGATCGGCATATATGAGTGTGTATCAATATATATATGCATAGGCACACACATAACGGTTGTGTTGGGTATACCAACCAACACACACAAACACTTATATATATTAATATTTATTTATGTGTGTGTGTGTATGATAGACACGCACACACACACACACACACAAATATATATATATATATACATATGAGTGTGTGTGTTTTTGTGTGTCACATACACACACATGGAAATTAGTACATATGAGTGTGTGTGTGTGTGTGTGTGTATGTGTGTGTGTTGGTCGATATACCCAACACAACCATGTAAGTCACACACAAACGCACATACTCACACACACACACACATACACATACATATATAGGGTGTGTATGTCCAAATATATACACACACACCGTATATATGTGTGTGTATACATATAATCTCTATATGTGTGTGTATGTTATTATATGAGTGTGTATACTTACAATATACCCAACACACATACACAGAGATTACTATATATATATATGTGTGTGTGTGTGTGTGTTTGTGTGGCACACATACACATACACACACACAAGAGATTAGTATATATTAGTATACCCAACACACACACACATATATATGTTATATACATACATATATCAGTGTGTGTATGTTTGTATGTAGAGATAAGTATATATATATAGATACACATGCACATACACAAACACACACACACATAGATATTAGTATATATGAGTGTGTGTGTGTATGTGTGTCACTATGTATGTATGAGATACAATATCTGTATGTGTGTATGTATACTAATCTCTTGTGTGTGGGTATAGGCGTGTGTCTAGGTATACCCAATACTAATATATATATATATATATATATATATATATATATATATATATATATGCACATGTGTATTTATGTGTGTGTGTGTGTTTATAGATACACACACACACATTAACACATGTGTATAAATATGATTGCGTGTGTGAGTATGTATATACAATACATACACACACAAACAATCATGCACGCACGCACACATACTGTACGAGTGTGTGTGTGTGTGTGTGACACACTCATAGAGATACACACAATGTGTGTATGCATGCACAATCATATATATTAATCTCTATATATGTGTGTTTGTGTGTGTGTGTGTATCTTAAATACATGGAGAATGAGTGTATATCTATATGTGTGCGTGTGAAACACACACGCACATGTGGGTATACATACTCACACATAAACACACATATACAAACACACATATTTTTGTATACTTAAGTATGTATACACATTGAGATTAGCATATATGAGTGTGTGTGTGTGTGTGTGTTACCCAACATGTTTATGAGTGTGTGTAATCTCTATGTC
>JACERR010000080.1:90000-97500 GCA_016760335.1 Gastrodia elata
ATATATATATATATATTTGTGTGAGTGTGTGTTATATATGTGTGTGTTATGTATGTGTGTGTGTGTGTGTGTATAGTGTGTGTGTGTGTATAGTTGTAACAAACACACAAACATAGAGATTAGTATATATAGTATTTATATACATTCACACACACACACACTCATATATATACTAATCTCTATATTCTTATACGATTATGTGTGTGTATATATATACAGTTGTGAGTATGTATATCCAACACACACACACACATGCATATTTTTATACAATTGTGTGTGTCTATATATGTCTGTGTGTGTATCTATATATGTGTGTATTTTAATTTATACTTGTGCCACACATAAACAAATTGTATGTATACTTAAACTTATGTGTGTATCTATATATTTATATACTGTTGTAAGTACACATGAAGAACAATAGTGTGTATGTATATATGAGTGTGTGTGGGTATACATACTGACAACCGTATATAATTATATGCACACACACACAAACACATACAAACAATTTGTGTGTCTATATATTTATATACGATTGTGACACACAACACACACACATAGTCTTATAGAGATAAGTATATATACCAAACACATAGATACACACATTTATATATAACACATATGTGTGTGATACACACACACACAAACATAAGGATTTGTATATATAAGTGTGTGTGTGTGTGTGTTTGTGTGTGTGTGTATGTATACCTAACACATACATACTCATATATACTATTTTTTATATGTGTGTATTTGTGTGTGAGTGTGTACGTGTGTGTATGTGTGTGTCTATATATATATATATATATATATATATATATATATATATATATATATATATAGTTGTGAGTATCTGTATGTATTTATATATAGGCACAATCATATATATATACACACACACACACACTCATATATATTAATCTCTATGTATGCACACACGCACACACATATACAAACACACATACTCATATATACATACTCACAACTAACACACATATAGAGATAAATATTTATGAGTTAGTCTGTGAGTGTGTGTTGGGTATACATACTCATTTGTTATATTTGAGTGTGTGTGTGCGTATGTGTCTATGTGAGCCTATATATATATATGTATATAACATACACAAAAATATATATACACACACACATAGAGATTAATATATATAAGTGTTTGTATGTGTGTTTTACATATCTGTGTATGTTTGTGTGTGTATGTGTATAACACATACATATATGTTTATATATATATATATATTAATATTTATATACTTTTACTTATTTCTATGTGTGTGTGCGTGTGTGTCTATATATTTGTGTTTGTGCACACGCACACACACACATATAGAGCTTAGTATATATATGTGTGTGTCTATATATATACATGTATATAACACATACACATGTGTGTCTACATATTATATGTATGTGTGTGTGTGTGTGTTTATATATATAATAAAATAAGATAATAATATGTGTTTGTATTTTGATATATATATATATATATATATATATATATACATATATATATACACACACACACACATACAAATAAGGATTAATATGTATGAATGTGTGTGTGTGTTGGGTATACATACTTACACACATGAAGACACACACAACCACTCATATATACTAATCTCTATGTTTGTGAGTATGTGTGTGTGCATGCATGTGTATGTATTATGTATATATACTCACATATACGGTGTGTGTGGGCATACATGTGCATTTAGATTAGTGTGTGTGTGTGTGTGTGTATGTTTGTATGTGTGTGTGTGTGTGTGTGTGTGCGTGTCTATATGTGTGTATGATTATATATATAACACACATATAGACACACACAAACACACACACATAGAGATTAATTTATATGAGTGTGTGCGTGTGTGTGTGTGTGTTAGGTATATATACTGTCATAGACACTCATATATACTAATCTTTATATGTGTGTGTATACCTAACACATACACATTCAAACACACACTCATATATTCAAATTTATATGTGTGTGTATTTGTGTATGTGTGCGTGTATCTCTACACACACACATTGAGATAGTGTATATATATGCGTGTGTATGTGTGTGTATATATTAGGTATACATACTCACATATATACTAATGCTTATGTGTGTGTGTATACCTAACACACACACAAACCTGCACACACTCATATATTCAAATCTCTATGTGTGTGTATTTGTGTGTATGTGCGTGTATCTCCACACACACTCATATTGTGATAGTATATATGTGTGTGTGTGTGCGTATGTATGTGTTAGGTATACATACTCACATATACGGTGTCTGTCTATGTGTGTATACATGTGTATTTATATTAGTGTGTGTTTGTGTGTGTATGTATGTTTGTTTGTGTGTGTATATGTGTGTGTGTCTATATGTGTGTGTGTTTATATATATAACACATGCATATAGACACAAACACACACATAAACACACACACATAGAGATTAGTATATATGAGTGTGTGTGTGTGTGTGTTGGGTATACATACTCACACACACATGAAGATACACACACACTCATATATACCAATCTTTATGTGTGTGTGTGTTTGTGAGTATGTGTGTGTGTGTGTGTGTATACGTAACACACACACATACATACGCACACTCATATATTCAAATCTCTATGTGTATGTATTTATGTGTGTGTGCGTGTATCTCCTCCACACACACACATTGAGATAGTTTATATATGTGTGTGTGTGTGTGTGCCTGTGTATGTGTTAGGTATACATACTCACATATACGGTGTGTGTGTGTGTGCATGTATACATGTGCATTTATATTAGTGTGTGTATGTGTGTGTCTCTTATTTATATATGAGTGTGTGAATGTATATAGGAGTGTATATACATATTCACAACTGTATATAAATATATAGATGTGTATGTGTGTGTGTCTATACTAATCTCACACACTCATATATATATATATATACGGTTGTGAGATACTCGTGTGTGTTTGTGTTGGTGTGTGTGTGTCTGTGTGTCTGTGTATATGTGTGTGTCTATGTGTGTGTGTGTGGGTGTGTGTGTGTGTTGTGTGTGTGTGTGTCTATATACTGTTGTGAGTATACATACCGAACACACTGTGTGTGTGTGTGTATTATGTATATACTAATCTGTATGTGTGAGTTCTTGTGTGTGTGATAGCACATACATGTATGTATATATATTTATGTATAGTTATGTGTATGTGTGTTAGTATATATGAGTGTGTGTTGGGTATATACATACTCACAAATATTGGTGTGTGTGTTTGTGAGTATGTGTGTATGTATACCCAACACTCACAGACACATACACATACACATACTCATATATACTAATCTCTACATGTGTGTATTTGCATATGTGTATGTGTCTCCACACACATATTGAGATTACCATATACGATTGTGTGTGTGTGTATTTTGGGTATACATACTCACACATACAGAGTGTGTGTGTGTGTATACATACATGTGCATATATGTGTGTATGTGTGTGTGTGTGTATCTTGTCTATATATGTGTGTGTGTATACATGAGTCTGTATACATATACTCACAACCATCTATAAATATATAGACGTGTGCGTGTGTCTATACTAATCTCACAAACTCATATATGTATATATATATATATATATATATATATATATATATATATATATATATATATACGGTTGTGAGAGCATGTATACAATCATATATAAATATATAGACACACACACGTATGTGTTATCACACACATACAGATATACATATATGAATGTGTATACATAGACACAGACACCCACACATAGAGAATAGTATACTTGAGTGTGTGTGTGTGTGGTTACGACTATAAACACACACTCACACACAAAAACATGTGTGTTATCACACACACACACACACAAACTCACACACACACACACACATACACTCATATATTATGGACATGCACACACACATAGAGATAAGTATATATGAGTGTGTGTGTGTGTGTCCATATATATATACATGTATATCACACATACATTTGTGTGTTTGTGTGTGTACATGTTGGGTATACATACTCACACAGATACATACATAAAGATTAGTATATAAATATATAGACACACACACACAAACACACATATATAGAGATTAGTATATATGAGTGTGTGTCTGTTGGGTATACAGACTCACAACCGTATGTCTGTATGCATGTATGTAGACACACACACACACACACTTATACTTATCTCTATGTATACCCAGAAACACACACACGCGCGTATATAAATATTTATTTATATACATGTGTGTGTGCGTGTACATTCATATATATATATATATATATATATATATATATATATATATATATGAGTGTGTGTGTTATATGTGTGCTGTTGTGTGTGTGTGTGTTATATGTGTGCGTGTTGTGTGTGTGTGTGTGTAGTTGCGACAAACACACACACAAAGAGATTAGTATATATGAGTATTTATATACAAGCACACACTCACACACACATACACACTCATATATATACTAATCTTTATATCTTTATACCGTTGTGGTGCGTGTGTGTGTCTATATATTTATACAATTGTGAGTATGTATACCCAACATACACACACATCATATATACATCCATATATAGACACACACACGCATCATATATACATCCATATATAGACACACATACACACACTCATATATTTATATATATACAGACATACATACACATAAAGACATACACATATATATGTATAAGTATGTATGAGTGTATGTGTGTATTTGCATATGTGTATGTGTCACCACACACACACACACACACACACAAGAACACACAAACATATATACTAATCTCCATCTGTCTATGTCCATATATATAGCCATGCATAGACACACACAAATACACTCATATATACTAATCTCTATCTATATATGTATATATAAATATAGATAGCTGTGTGAGTGTGTATGTCTTCATATGTATATGGCTGCGAGTATGTATATATATATATTTTTTATATATGTATGTATATATTATGTGTGTTTGTGTGTGCGTTGAGTATACATACTCACAATATATGTGTATATATACACCTAAACACACATACACACATATATACATATGGTGTGTGGCATAAGTATAAATTAAAATACACACACATACAGACACACAATATGTGTGTGTGTGTGTGTGTCTAAATATGTCTATGTGTGTGTTTGTATGTGCGTGTATTTTAATTTATACTTGTGCCACACACATACACACACCATATGTATACCCATACGTGTGCGTATCTATCTATTTATATATGGTTGTGAGTATACATATATAAATACTTATTATTATATAGACACACACACCCATACAGACATACACACACACATGGAGAACGGTTGTATGTATGTATATATGACTATGTGTGGGGGTATAGATACTCACAATCGTATATAAATATACACATACAGACACACACACACAAATAATGTGTGTGTTTATATATTTATATAGGGATCAGACGCACAACACACACACAGTCACATAGAGATAAGAATGTATACCCAACATATAGACACACACACAATTATATAGTACATACGTTTGTGATTCACACACATACACACATAGAGATTAGTACATATGAGTGTGTGTGTGTGTGTGTACTATGTGTGTGTTTGTGTATGTCTGCGTATGTATACCTAACACACACACATACACACTCATATATTATAATCTCTATATATATTTATTTGTGCCTGTGTGTGTATACGTGTATGTGTATGTGTGGTGTCTATAAATATATACGGTTGAGAGAATTTATATGTGTGTTTATATATAGACACAGTCGTATACATACACACATTTATGCACACAAACACACGCACACACATTCACACATTCATATATATATACTAATCACTTTGTATACACACACATAAACACACACACACACACACACTCATATATATACTAATTTCTATGTATGTACACACATACACACACACACACATACTCATATATATATATATACTCACAACTAACACACACCCCCCCCCCCCCCCCCCCACACACACACACATATATATATATATATATATATATATAGATGTGTATACATAGTCGTAACCACACACACATATAGATTAGTATATATGAGTATGTGTGTGTGTGTGTGTGTCTTTATATTATAAGTATATATATATATACATATGTGTTATATACATATATATATGTGTGTACTATATTCACACACACTCACACATATACTCACACACTCATATATATATATATATATATATATATGGTGTCTATATATTTATATACGTGTGTGTCTGTGTATGTTGGGACCTAATACACATGTATAGAGATAAGTATATATGTGTATGTGTGTTTATATGAGTGTGAATACCAAATACACACACACACACATACACAATATGTGTTGTGTGTGTGTGTGTACTCATAGAAATTAGTATAGATGCATGTGTGTGTCTATATATACCTACACACATACATACACACATATATACTAATCTCTATATGTGTGTGGGTGTTTGTGTGTGTGTGTTTGTGTATTGGGTATACATATAGACACACACACATATATACTTATCTTCATGTGTGTGTGTATGTGTGTGTCTATATATATATTATTTATAAATAGTTATGAGTATGTGTGCATGTGTGTATAAGTGTGTGTATATGTTTGTGTGTGTCTATGTGTGTGTTGTTTGTGAGATGCACGCATATGTGGTATATATATATATGAGTGTGTGTTATATTTGTTTGATAAACACACACATAGAGATTAGTATATATGATATGTATGTATTGTGTGTGTTTGCATGTGTGTGTGTGTGAGTATGTGTTATCACAAAGTGTTTATATATAGACACAAACACATAAAGATTAGTATGTATGAGTGTGTGCATGTGTGTGTGTGTGCCTATATATTTATTTGTGTGTGATACAAACACATGTGTACACTGAACACACACTCATATATATACTAATCCCTATACATGAGTGTGTTTGCTTGGGTATACATACTCACACACACACACACAAACTCATATATACTAACCTCTATATGTGTGTATTTATGTGTACATGAGTATGTATACCCAACACACACACACACATAAACTCATATATACTTATCTCTATGTGTGTGTCTGTATATACGAGTGTGTGTTGGGTCCCAACACACACACACACGTATATCAATATATAGACACCATATATAGATGAGTGTGTGAGTACATATGTGTGTGTGTGTGTGAATGTAGTATACATATATGTACATATATAATACATACACACAACACACACACACACACACACACACACACACACACACACACACATATATACATATACTTATTCATAATATAAAAACAAACGCATACTCATATATATTAATTTCTATGTGTGTGATTGCGACTATGTATACACATCCATATATATATGGTGTCTATATATTTATATATGTGTGTGTGTATATGTTGG
>JACERR010000080.1:107500-112500 GCA_016760335.1 Gastrodia elata
CACACACACAAATACTCATATATATTAATCTCTATATGTGTGTGTGGAGACAAATAAATACACACACATAGAGATTAGTATATATGAGTGGGTCTATGTGAGTATGTGTGTTGTGTGTGTGTGTGTGTGTATGTGTGTGTTGGGTATACATACTCACACACACACACACACACTCATATATATATATATATATATATATATATATATATATATAGATACACACACACATATATTATGAGTATGTGTGTTCTGAGTATGTATACACAATACCCACTCATACACACACAACCACACACACACAAATATTATGAGTATTTGTTTGTTCTATTACTAAGGCAATGTATGCCAATAACCTAATTGAAGAGCTTTTTGGCTGAATTGGGCAAGGAGCAAGACGATGAGAAACTACATAGTGACAAGATACGTGCCATCCATCTCGCTAAGCCGCAACATTGCATGCCATGATTAAGTACATTCAATTGTGGTGGTACCATTTCATCCAGACACTGTTGGAAGATAATCAGTTGGCATTAAACAAGATTCATGCATCGAAGAATCTAGCTAAGATGCTTATGAAGACTGTAACAGTAGAAAAACTAAAGCTATGTTCAACTTCAATTGACCTCGATATGTGATAAGAGAGCAAGGTGAGCCACACCACGTCCTTTCGCAAGAATGAATGCACAACTGAAGAAGATCCAAGGTTGAAGGTGGAATGATCCCAATAGATCTCCAAGTGCGAGATTATTAGATGTGAAAGTCATTTTTTATAATCCATGGGGTGCCAATGAAGTTATGGTGGATTTCCAGTAGGTCCCGGTGTGTTGCGCCCCTAGCACTAAGTAATTTTAGGGGTCTTTTAGTGTCTATTTAAAGTGTGTGGAAATTTATAGAAACATATTAAGGATGTTTCTTAGGTTGAACCCTACTCTATGGTTGTTGCTTGCTTTCTCCTACCCTAGAGTAAGAGCAAATTCCTTTAAAGAATTGATCAGGAGGCTTTGAAAGCAATAAATCTTTCTTGTTCTTGCAATGGTGATGCTCTCTATAACTCTGTAACCTTATTAAACTTCATAATGGATAATCTTTCAGGTGAGGCTCAGTGATTATTCTCTTTCTTGGGTCTTTCGCATTAATATTTGTCTTTGAATGATTTTGTAATTTGTGTTGTGACTATTACTAAGGCAATGTATGTCAATAACCTAATTGAAGAGCTTTTTGGCTGAATTGGGCAAGGAGCAAGACGATGAGAAACTACATAGTGACAAGATACGTGCCATCCATATATTACAAAATCATTCAAAGACAAATATTAAGGCAATGTATGTCACAACACACACAAATATTATGAGTATGTGTGTTCTGAGTATGTATACATAATACACACTCATACACACAACCATATATATATATAGGCACACACTCACATGTATTTGTGTAAATGTATATGAGTATGGGTATGTGTGCGTGTGTGTGTGTTAGGTGTTTATATCCTGTATTCACAATCATACCCAACACACATATGTATATATATACTAGTATTTGGGTCTGTTTGTACTCATATATGGGTACAAATGTGTGTGTATGTGTGTGCGTGTGCATGTGTGTGTATGTGTGTTGTTGGGTATACATACTCACAGTCGTATGTGTGTGTATATATAAGTGTTATCATATATACTAATCTCTATGTGTGTGAGTCTAATATGTGAATATGTATAATAATATTTGTGTGGTTATATATGAGTGTGTGTGTGTGATGTATATATATAGACACACACACACACACAAACACACATATTCACCATATGTATACACTCATATATTTGTATATTATAGACACACACACACAAACACACACACACACACACACATACACACACACATAAACACTCACACACACACACACACACACTCTATGGGTGTGTGTATTTATATAATATATTTTATATGGTTGTGAGTGTGTATACCCAACTCACACACACCCACACACAAACACACACATTTATAAATAGACACACACAAATACACACACACACACATGTGTGTGGATATCTCTATATAAAGGATGTGTATATACATATGTGGGTATTTGTGTATGAGTGTGTGTGTTATACAACACATACGAGTATATAACACATATATATGAGTGTGAGTGTCTATGTGAGTATGTATACTCAACACACACAAACACTAATATATACTAATCTCTATATGTGTCTATGGAGACATAAATAAATACATACATAAATATTAGTATATATGAGTGGGTATATGTGTGTGTGTTGGGTATACACACATACACATACTCACAAATACACACACATAGAGATCAATATATATGAGTGTGTATCAATATATATATATATATATATATATATATATATATATATATATATAAGCACACACACACAACGGTTGTGTTGGGTATACTGACCAATACACACACACTCATATATACTAATCTCCATGTGTGTGTGTATGTGTCATACACATACACATACTCATACATATATATATATATATATATATATATATATATATATATATATACATATATATATATGAGTGTGTGTGTGTGTATGACACATATATACACACTCACACACACACACTTATATATATATGAGTGTGTGTGTGTGTATGATACAGACATACATACACATAGAGATTAGTATATAAATGTGTGTGTGTGTGTGTGTGTTGGTTGATATACCCAACATAACCGTTGTGTGTGTATTTGTGTATACACATCCATATAAATACATATATATATATATATATATATATATATATATATATATATATATATTGGTAAACACTCATAAATACTAATCCTTATGCCTGTGTGCTTGTGAGTATGTGTGTGTGTATACCCAACATGCATACACTCATATACACACTCATAAATATTAATCTCTATGTATGTGTGTTTGTGTGTGTGTGTGTCTCCATGCACATACATTGAGATTCATATTTATAAGTGTGTGTGTGTGTGTGTACATACGTGTGCATATATATGCATGTGTGTGTGTGTGTCTATGCATGTGTGTGGGTCTTGTCTATATATGAGTGTGTGTGTGTATATATGAGTGTGTATATATAGATATACACATATGTATGTGTTATATACATGTATATATTTATATATATACACATCCATATATTTATATACGGTTATGAGTATCTATACCCAACACACACACACACATACACACTCATGTTGTATATATGAGTATGTATGTGTGTTTGTATGTATGTAATGGATATACAAACTCATAATCGTATGTAAATATATAGACACACGTACACACACTCATATATACAAATCTCTATATGAGTAAATATACCCAACACACACACATACGCACATAAATACACACACATATATAGACACATACACATACATAAATACACATACATAGAGATTATTATGTGTTATCACACACACACATATATATGTATTAGTGTGTGTGTGTATATATATATATATATATATATATATATATGTATATATATATATATATATATATATATATATATATGTATTTATATGGATGTGTATACACAAATACACACACACACACACACACTCATATATTATTGACACACACACACACACATATAATGACAAGTATATATGAGTGTGTGTGTGTGTGTGTTGGTGTGTGTGTGTGTCTATATATATATACGTGCATATAACACATACATTTGTGTATTTATGTGTGTGTGTGTTGGGTATACATACTCACACACACACACACACACATTGAGATTAGCATATAAATATATAGACACACGTACACACACAAAAACATACATAGAGATTAGTATATATTACTGTGTGTGTGTGTGTCTGTTGGGTATACATACTCACAACCGTATATTTGTACGCATATTTATAGAGACATAGACACACGCACACACTTATACTTATCTCTCTGTTAGCCCACAAACATACACACACTCACACACACTTGTACAAAAATATTTATTTATATACGTGTGTGTGTGTGTGCATCCATATATATATATTTGATTGTGTGTGTTATATGTGTGTGTGCTGTGTGTGTTGGTATAGTTATGACAAGCACACATACATAGATGTTAGTACATATCAGTATTCATATACATGAACACACACACTCATATATATATACTAATCCCTATACCTTTGCATGGTTGTGTGTGTGTGTGTCTATATATATATATATCTATCATTGTGAGTATGTATACCCAGTATACACACACACATCATATATACATCCATATATATACACACACATACACACACACTCATATATTTATATATATAGACACACACACACACACACTCATATATTTATATATATATATATAGACACACATAAACTCACACAAACACACACATAGAGTTAGTATATATATTATATAATATATATAAGCACACACAGACACACACATACACACACACACACACTCATATATACTAATCTCTATCTAAATGTGTCTATATATGTATATATTATCTGTGTGTGTCTCTATAAATATATATATATATATATATATATATGTATATTTTGTGTGTGTGTGTTTGCGTGTGTTGAGTATACATACTTACAACCTATGTGATATACACACCTACACACACACATACACACACACGCATAACGATATATATATACATAGTATGTGTGCGTGTGTGTGTGTGGCACAAGTATAACATAAAATACACACACATACAGACACACATATATACAGACCCACACACAGACATATATAGACACACACACACATTGTGAGTTTGTTTGCCTATATATATATAATATATATATATATATATATAAGCACACATAGACACATGGACACATTACTTATATATATATATATATATATATATATATATATATATAGAGAGAGAGAGAGACAGAGAGACGGACACATTACTTATATATATATATATATATATATATATATATATATATAGAGGGAGAGAGAGACATGTGTGTGTGTATTGGGTATAC
>JACERR010000080.1:127500-136945 GCA_016760335.1 Gastrodia elata
CACACATACATAGTCTTTTATACTTATCTCCATGTATGTGTGTGTTTATATGTGTTTGTGTGTAATCTCTATGTATGTATGTATGTGGGTGTCTATATGTATTGGTTCATACTTACAATCATGTGTGAGTGTGAGTATGTCTACATACAAGTATGCATGTAAGTAGACACACACACACACTCATATATACTAATATACTTATCTCCATGTGTGTGTCTTTATGTACCTACACATACATGCACACACACACACACACACACACAAACACTCATATATACTAATTTCTATGTGTGTATGTGTGTGTGTGCCACACATACATATATACATTCGTATATATAAATCTCTATATGCGTGTATTTGTGTGTGTTATATGAACATATAGATATTAGTATATATGAGTGTGTGTGTGTGTGTGTGTGGGTGTGTGTGGCACATACATAAACACACACACACACACACACACACACACACACACACACACACACACACACACACACACACATATATATATATATATATATATATATATATATATATATATATATATATATATATATATACTAATCTACAGCCATAGAGGCAAGATATACACACACAAACACACACATAGATATTAGTATATATTTGTTGAGTGTATATACCCAACACACACATAAACACACATATATAGAGATCTCTATATAGTCATGTGTTGGGTTTACATACTCAATACAACACAAACAGTTGTGAATATATATACTAATCTCTATGTATATGTGTCTATGTGAGTGTGTGGGTATACATGCTCACACACTCATATATACTTTACTCTATGAGTGTGTGTGTGTGTGTGTGGTGTTTATATACATATCTCAATGTGTATTTGTTTGTGTGTATATATAAATACTAATAACCGTAGATATATACACATCCAACCGCACACACACACACACTCATATAAACTAATCTCTATGTGTGTATGACGTATGTGTTATATAGGGTATATATACTCATAACCATATATATAAAATATATATAAGTGTGTGTGTGTGTGTCTATATATTTATATATGGTTGTGAGTACATACATGTATATAAACATACATACAGCACACACACACACTCATATATACTTATCTCTATATATGTGTGTGTGTGTGTGTTGGGTATGTTCGTGTGTGTGTGCTTATGTGTGTGCGTCTATATATATACTAATCTCTATGTGTTTGTGTGTGTACTAATTTCTATGTGTGCGGGTTTGTGTGTGTGTAGATATATATATATATATATATATATATATATATATATATATATACATATATATATATATACAGTTGTGTGTGTGTGCATGTCTCTATATTTATATATGGTTATGAGTATGTATACCCAACACATATATACTAATCTTTATATATATGGTTGGGTCACACACACACACACAAACACACTCATATATACTTATCTCCATGTGTGTGTGTTTGTATGTATGCGTGCGTAATCTCTATGTCTGTTTGTATGTGGGTGCCTATATATATAGGCACATACTCACAATCATATGTGAGTGTGAGTATGTCTACATACAAGTATGCATGTAAGTAGACACACACACACACTCATATATACTAATCTACTTATCTCTATCTATGTGTATATCTGTGTGATTATATATGCCCATGCAAATATATACACACACACATACACAGACAAATTCATATATACTAATCTCTATGTGTGTGTGTGTGTGTGCCACATACATATACATATATTCATATATATAAATCTTTATGTGTGTGTGTTTGTGTGTGTGTTATATGAACACATAGAGATTAGTATATATGAGTGTGTGTGTGTGTGAAACACACATAAACACACACATATAGAGATATATATATACTAATCTACACACATATAGGCAAGACATACACACACAAACACATACATAGAGATTAGTATATATTTGTTGAGTGTGTATACAACACACATATAAATACACACATATAGAGGTCTCTATATACTCTTGTGTTGGGTTTACATACTGAATACAACAAACGGTTTTGAATATACATACAAATCACTATGTATGTGTGTCTATGTGTGTGTGTGAGCATACATGCTCACACACTCATATATACTTTATTCTATGTGTGTGTGTGTATATGTGTGTGTGTCTGTGTGTGTGGTGTTTATATAGATATCTCATTGTGTATTTGTTTGTGTGTATATATAAATACTCATAATCATAGATATATATACACATCCAACCGCACACACACACACACACACACATATAAACTAATCTCTATGTGGGTATGATGTATGTGTCATATAGGGTATATACACTCATAATCGTATATATAAAAAATATATATATATATAAGTGTGTGTGTATGTGTCTATATATTTATATACAGTTATGAGTACGTACATGTATATAGACATACATATAACACACACTCATATATACTTATCTCTATATATGTGTGTGTATGTGTTGGGTATATTTGTGTGTGTGTTTATGTGTGTGTGATAGTATATATACTAATCCATATACACACATACACACACACACACACACAACCGTACACATATATGAGTATGTATCTATATATTTGTATACAGTTATGAGTGTGTCTATCTATATATATATGTGAGTATGTACACACACACACATACTCATATATATTAATCTCTATGTGAGTATGTTCTATATATTTTTATATGACCAATATATATATATAAATAGACACATAAACACACACACACACACCACACTCATATATATTAATCTATGTGTGTGTATGTGTGTATTGGGTATACATACTCACAACCGTATATAAATACATAAGCATTGTACGTGTGTGTGTGTGTCTATGCACACACACACATAAACACACAAACACACTCACATACTAATCATAATATATAGACACCCAAATCTCTATGTGATAATATATGCCCACAACACATAGACTCATATATGCTATGTGTGTGTGGGTGTTGAGTGTGTGTGTGTGTGTGTGTTTGTGTGTGTGTCTCATATATACAGACACACATATGTGGTATATATATTTGTGTGTGTGTAAGAACACATACGTGTGGGTCTATTTATTTGTATACTCACACACATCTCTATGTGTGTGTTTGTGTGATTTATGTGTGATTGTGACATTCAACACACACACACACACATAGAGATTAGAATATATAAATATATAAACATTATCGTATATATAAATTATATATATGAGTGTGTGTGTGTATCTATATATTTATATATGGTTGAGAATTTGTATATGTATGCATACACACACAGAACACACACACACACACATACACTTATATATACTTATTTCTATATATGTGTGTGTATGTGTGTTGGGTATGTTTGTGTGTGTGTGCGCCTACATATATACTAATCTCTATGTGTGTGAGTGTACTAGTCTCTCTATATGTGTGTGTGACACACCACACACACACACACATAGAATGTGTTTTATATTTAAATACATACATACACATAGAGATTAGTATATGTGTGTGTATAATACACCACACACACACATACATAATGTGTTATATATTCAATATATGCATACACATAGAGATTAGTATATATATATATATGTGTGTGTGTGTGTATTTGTAAAAACATATATGTGTGTATATGTATACACACACTACACACAAAGAGATTAGTATGTGTGTGTATGCATTTGTGTATGTATATATAATCTAGAGATTAATATATCGTGTGAGTGTGTATACCCAACACACACTTATATATACTAACCTCTATGTGTGTGTGTGTTTATGTGTGCATGGAGATTAGTATATATGGGTGTGTGTGTGTGTGTATATGAGTGTGTGAGTGAGTATATATACCCAACACACACACACACAAATATATATGAGTGTGCACACACATATAGAGATTAGTACATATGAGTGTATGTGTGTGTGTGTGTATGTGTGTGTGTGTTTGTGTGGTGTGTGTGATAGTATTGGTGAGTATGTATACCCAATAAACACAAACACAAATGTATGTTGGGTATACATACATATATATATATATATATATACTGTTGTATGTATGTGTGTGTGTGTGTATTTGTGTGTGTGTGTGTCTATATATTTATATATGATTGTGAGTCTGTATACCCAATACATATATACTAATCTCATATATACAAATCTATATATATATATTTGGGTTACACACATACATAGGCACATACTCACAATCATGTGTGAGTGTGAGTATGTCTACATTCAAGTATGCATGTAAGTAGATACACACACTCACGTATACTAATTTGCTTATCTCTATATGTGTGTATATGTGTGTTTTTATGTGTGCCCACACACTCATATATAGATTCACACACAAACACACACTCATATATACTAATCTCTATGTCTGTGTATGTGTGCCACACATTCACATATACACACTCATATATACTAATCCTTCTGTGCGTGTGTTTGCGTGTGTTATATGAAGACATAAAGATTAATATATATGTGTGTGTATATCTGTGTGACGCACACACAAACATACACATATAGAGATATATATATACTAATCTACATACATAGAGATAAGACATACACACACAAATACACACACAAAAAGATTAGTATATGTGTTGAGTATGTATACCCAAAACACACAATAACACACACATATAGAGATCTCTAGATACACGTGTTGGGTATGCATACTCAATACAACACATATGGTTGTGAGTATACATCATAATCTCTTAGTGTGTGTGTTTATGTGTGTGTGTGTGTATACATGCTCATACACTCATATACACTTATCTCTATGAGTGTGTGTGAGTGTGTGTGTCTGGTGTTTATATACATATCTTAATGTGTATTTGTTTGTGTGTATATATAAATACTCATAACCGTAGATATATATACACTTATAACCCTACACACTCATATATATTAATCTCTTTGTGTGTGTGATCACATATGTGTTATATATGGTATACATACTCATAATCATATATATAAAATATCTATATGAGTGTGTTTGTATATGTGTATATCTATTTATATATGGTTATGAGTATGTACATGTATATATACATACATATAACACACACACACACTCATATACACTTATCTCTATGTGTGTGTGTGTGTGTTTATCTACATATGTGTGTGTGTGTGTGTGTTTATCTACATATGTGTGTGTGTGTTGGGTATATTTGTGTGTGTGTGTTTATATGTATGTGACTATATATATACTAACCTCTATGTGTATATGTGTGTATTAATTTTATGTGTGTGTGGAGATATATATATATATATATATATATATATATGGTTGTGTGTATGTGTATGTCTATATATTATATAAGGTTGTGAGTATGTATACCCAACACATATACTAATTTCCATATATATGGTTGGGTCACACATATGCACACACTCATATATACTAAGCTCTATGTGTGTGTGTGTGTGTGTGCCTCACGCACATACATATATTCATATATACAAATCTCTATGTTTGTGTGTTATATGAACACATAGAGATTAGTATATATAAGTGTGTGTATATGAGTGGCAAACACATAAACATATACACATAGAGATATATACGTACTAATCTACAAACATAGAGACAAGGCATACACAAACAAACACACACGTAAAGATTAGTATATATGTGCTGAATGTGTATACCCAACACACACATAAACACACACATATAGCGATCTCGATATACTCATGTGTCGAGTATAAAAACTCAATACAACACATATGGTTGTGAGTATACATACTAATCTCTCTATGTGTGTGTGTCTATGTGTATGTGTGGGTATACATGCTCATACACTCATATATACTTTACTCTATGAGTGTGTGTGTGTGTGGTGTTTGAATACATATCTCAATGTATATTTGTTTGTGTGTATATATAAATACTCATAATCGTAGATATGTATACACATCCAACCACACGCACACACACACTCATATATACTAATCTCTGTGTGTATGACATATGTGTTATATAGGGTATACATACTCATAACCATATATATAATATTTATGTGTCTGTATCTATATATTTATATACGATTATGAGTATGTACATGTATATATACATACATGCAGAACACACACACACTCATATATACTTATATGTGTGTGTGTTTATCTACATATGTGTGTGTGTGTGTGTGTGTTGGGTATGTTTATGTGTGTGGGTTTGTGTGTGTGTGGAGATATATATATATATATACATATATATATATATACGGTTGTGTGTGTGTATGTCTATATATTTATATATAGCTTAGTATGTATACATAACTCATATATTCTCATGTCCATGTGTGTGAGTGTTTGTGTGTATGTGTGTGTAATCTCTATGTCTGTATGTATGTGGGTGTCTATATATATAGGCACATATTCACAATCATGTGTGAGTGTGAGTATGTCTATATACAAGTATGCATGTAAGTAGACACACACACTCATATATATTAATCTACTTTTCTCCATGTGTGCACATACGATTGTGAGTATACATACTAATCTCTATGTGTGTGTCTATGTGTGTGTGTGGGTATACATGCTCACACACTCATATATACTTATCTCTATGAGTATGTGTGTATGTGTGTGGTGTTTATATACATATCTCAATGTATATTTGTTTGTGTGCATATATAAATACTCATAACCATAGATATATGTATACATTCAACCACACACACTCATATATACTAATCTTTATGTGTGTGTGACATATGTGTTATATACATGTATAAATATATATATATATATATATATGTGTGTGTGTGTGTGTGTGTGTTTAAGAGACCATATATAAATATAGAGACACACACACACACACGCACACACACTCACAACACATTAGTATATATGAGTGTGTGTGTGTATGTGTGCTGGGTATACATACTCACAAGCGAGTGTTTGTGTGTGTGTGTGTGTGTCTATGTACATACTCACTCATACACACAACACAACACACACACACACACTCTTATATAGTTATCTCTTTGTGTGGGTGTTTATGTGTGAGTGAGTATATATGTGTACCAACAGACGCACACACAAACTTATGTATAGACACATGGGTATACTTACTCACAACGGCATATATATATATATAGACACACACACAATACACACACACACACACACACACACGCATATATGCTTATCTCCATGTGTGTGTGTCTTGGGTATACTTATCTCTATGTGTGTGTTTATGTGTGTGCGTGTGTGTGCCAATATTTATATATATATATATATATATATATATATATATAAACACATGCATACACACATATATACGTACTTATGTATGTGTGTGTGTCTGTGTGTATGTGTGTATGTCTATATATATATATATGTATATATGAGTGTGTGTGTATGTGTATACATATATATGGTTGTGAGTATGTATACCCAACACACACACACACATAGAGATTAATATGTATATAGACACACACACACACATCATATATATATATATATTTATATTTATATATTTATATATTTATATGTATTTGTGTGTGTTGGGTATACATACTCACAATCATAAATAAGTGCGTGTGACACAAACATAACCGTATACCAATATATAGACACACACACATAGAGATAACACACACTCATATATGAGTGTGTATCTGTATGCATAGAGATAAGTATGTGTGTGTGTGTGTGTTGTGCGTGTGTGTATGTGTGAGTATGTATATGAGTGTGTGTGTGTGTGTCTGTATTTGTGTGTCGCACACACACACACACACTCATATAATCTAATCCCTATGTGTGTGTGTGTGCCTATATATATATATATAAACACACACATGTATGTGTTATCATATAGAGTGTGTGTGTATGTGTATACATGCTCACACTTATAGAGATAAGTATATATGAGTGTATTACACATAGAGAAACATACACACACACACATACACACACACACACACACACACACATATATATATATATATATATAAAATTGTGAGTATGTATACATACACACACACTCATATATACTAATCTCTAACACACATACACATAACCATATATATATATATATATATATATATATATATATATATATATATATATATATATATATATATATATATATATATATATATATACTAATCTCCATGTGTCACAAACACACACACACATAGAGATACACACACACACACATAAATAATATATATATATATATATATATATGTTATATATATATATTATATATATATACAATATAATATAATATATACCCAACACACTGTCATATATACTTATCACTATGTGTGTGTGTGTGTGTGTGTGTAGAAATGCATGTATATAACACACACTTAAGTTTATCTATATATTTATATAGACGAACACACACACATAGAGATACGTTTATAGACACACACACACAATACCCAATATATGGACATAAGCATATATGATAACACATATACAGTAGTTAGTGTGTGTGTGATTATGTATGTATATCTAACATACCCACACACACACACACAAGTATGTATATATGAGTATGTATTTGTATGTGTGTGTGTGTGTGTGTTTGTATAACACACACACATGCCTAAGCTCTATATAGATTAGTATGGGTGTGTGGGTGTGTGTGTGTGTATACTGAGTGAGCATATATGAGTGTGTGTGTGTGTGTATGTATACATACATATGATATACATGCACATGGAGATAAGTATATATGAGTATGTGTTTTGTGTATGTGTGTGTCTATATGTTTTTCTTTATGTGTGTGCACAACAAAACATGTATTTGGGTGTGTTTGTGTACACACACATAGAGATAAGTATATAATCACACACACACACACACATCATACATAAATATATAGACATACACAAACACCACACACACACACTCACCACACACATACACACACACACTCATATATACTAATCTCTATGTGTGTATGTGTTTGTATCATACACTAAGATTAGTGTTATGTGACATAGACACACATACCTATAGAGTGTGTGTGTATGTGTTGTGTATACACATCTTATATATGAGTGTGTGTTGGGTTGGCACACACACACTCATATATATATATATATATATATATATACTTATGCTTATCTCCATCTGTGTGTTTGTGTATATATATAAATGATGCACCCATAGTGTGTGTGTGCACACACACACACACACACTTATATATACTAATGTACAAATACACACTCACACAGAGATACATGTATGCACATAGAGATAAGTATAAGTGTGTGTGTTGGGTGTTAGTATATATATGTGTGTGTGTTAGTATATATATATACCTAACACAGAAAGAGCTTAGTATATATATACCCAAACACATATACATATATATAAGCACACACAAACACACGCACACACCCACATACACACACACACACCACACACACACACACACACAA